>JANHFO010004839.1:35882-55338 GCA_032468095.1 Pareas carinatus | reverse complement strand
AAACTAGCTAGGTTGTAATGAGTTCTGTGTCCCAAGCCCATTAAGGGCATCATGGAAACATATTGTATCGAAATAGTTTGGAAGAGAATAAGGGGGATGAAAGAGAATGGGTGCTTTGATCAGCTCCCTGGGGTCCTGAGCGCGCACAGACCGACTTGCAAGGCCTCATTCAGCTCTAGCTAGACACACTTACAAGACCATTCAATGTGATTTGCATATCTGCAATTTATCACATCAGAACCTCCAACATTTTTTTGCAAGGTAAATAGAAGTTGGATTGAATAACAAATATCAATCATCTCAGAGCGAAAGGGAGAGGAAACGGTGGGTGCAACCCAGACTAGCGGCGACATATGTAAAGGGGCAAAAGAAAATATTCAGCCCAGTGAGTTCAAAGGGACCTTGACAACAGGTTCAAGGTTACTTTAAAAAAGGAAGTCTGCCACAAATAAACCTTTGGGGTTTCCAACTCGTGGAAAAAAAAAGGAAAGCATTAAAACACGATGGAGAAAAACACTAAATGTGCATTGAAAAACGAAAGAGGATAAAGTGGACAACTTAACAGGAGGACGAAAGTGCATTCTCGTCCCCACGAACCTTTCTCGACTCTTTAGATTTTGTGTAATTAATTATCATCTGCTCTTATGGAAAAGCATAAAAGAGAGCAAAAAATAACAGGTTAGGAAAATCACACTTCTCTTTGCCCTGAAGAGATATCATTAAAAAAAAGAGAATTTAAGGGGATTCCTCTCCAGAACAAGGGGCAAGTTAACAGGCAGCCATTGTCTAGCCCTTCAAAAAAAGAAAAAAAACCTTCAGTTAAACACCAAATGAGAATCTTCAACTTGACCTTGGAAAAGCTCGGCGCCTCCAGCTAATCTATCAAACCACCCCAGTGACAATGATGTATTTCCAAGTATTGTCAGATCCTGAAAAGATTGATAAATTCGCCGCTGTTACACCCAGAGTCAGCGTTCCTCTTTGGAAGGAGACACGCTGTAAAAAGCGCACCTCCTCGTCCCCAGGTTGGGGGGGGGCGATAGCAGGGGGAGGAATGAAAGGCCGCGGGGAAGAGAAACGAGCCCCCTTAAATCAGTCTGGCCATATTTCCTGAAGGAGCACAAGAAAGCTGGAGACAATCCTTCTCATATTTAACGCAATATTTCTTGGCTGTGGCGAGGAACAAAAGTCATAGCAAGACGTCTTTGTGACTAATTCAGTCAAAGGGTCGGCTCTGGTTCCCCTGCCGAAAGGTCACTGTCGTTGTGTATGGTCCACCAAGGGGGGGTTTTCACAGGGAAAACGGAGCCAGCTGTCCCTGTCACACTCTCCACTCTGGGGGAGCGCACACTGTGCATGGTTATTAGCTTCGTTCTACACCTGCAAAACCTACCCATTTCCAAGACTTTTCAAGGCTTTTTTCCCTTTTCTTTTTGGACCCCTTTTTTTAGCCTCGTCCACTTTGACAACAATTATTCACGTTTTTCCTGAAAAGGGCTGGGAAAGAAGGGGGGCGCTTCTGGTGGGTACTCATTGAACCTCTAGCTAAAGGAGCTGCCTTCCACATAACAAACTTTGACAAAGTCTCAAATAGTTTGCGCCAACGTGGAAACGGGCTGTTGCTAACTTGAAGTATCCTTTAACCCGGGGTTCAATGTACAAAGGATTCATGCTCGCTCCCCAAGGAAAGCTAGTCCTCCATTTCTTCGCCGGATCTGAGCGTTTTACCTGTGGCTGCCTTCGCTAAGAGCGACATAGGACACAATTTCACCTTTCCCCCTCTTCTTCTTTCCCTCCCTGAAAATACGATGCAAACGTCAGAAGTGGAGAAGAGTCTAAGTTTGCCAAAAAGAATAAGGCTGATTGGGAAATAATTTCATAATCTCCCGATGCCCCGATTAATTGCTGCAGCTTGCGCCAGCCTTAACCAGCATGGAAGACTGGACAGGGAAGAAGGGTGAGCTGGGTTTGCGCGGGGATTTGTTCGGGCGGCAGGATTGGGAAGCAGCCTTGGCTACTCTTGCCTTCCTTCCCGGCCTAACCCGGAGCTTCTCCGTTCCCGCTCACTCCCCTCGTGCTGATAGGTTGGGCAAAAGTCTAAGAAGTAGCCAAGGCCCGCAGAGACTGGGGTAACCTGATATGTCAACAGTCATCCGTTTGCCTTAAGACAGGAAAGCCTGTCGAAGGTCATTACCCAGAAGAGGTGAGTTGATTTGTTTCTTTGCCTCGGGTGGCAAGCTCGACCTGCTTTGGGAAGCCTCTGAACGGGAGAACAGATCTCTTGCATCGTGACAGGCGCTCAGCGCAACAAGTTGCTTTCAGAGCAGTTGCGCGGAAAGGGAATTGGAAGCTGGAGGATGGTCAGAACGGCGAATAAGCCCGGAGGTCCGGAGAGCTTTCCTGGGCTTCGGAATCTAGACTAAATCTAAAAACGGAACCACCACGGTCCTGGATACCTCTAACCTAGGGGATAGCGGAACAAGCTTGCCAGGAATTGTCGGCGAGCGCCGAGCTACTTTCAGTCAGGAACATCCAGTTTTTCTCCCCGTGCCGGCCACCTAAGAAATATTTCTGACACGGAGATGGCGTTCTCCCCTTTGTAGCCCCCTGTGGCTGTCCGCAGCCACCGGTACATCCCTGTCCCGCTCGTTCAGGCCTCAGACAGGCCCACAATAAATGGGGCCCTCTTGGAGACCTCCATGCGCAACGATGCCAAGCAGGCGGAGACCGTTTCTTGGCTGCCTCTTTCTAGCAGACCAAACCTTCAACAGCAAGGAGAGAGAACTTAAAGTTCCTGCAGGAGGATCCTCCCCTTCCCGGGCCCTCGCGAACCGACTCCTTGCCGACTCCCCTGGGCCCCAACTTTTTAGGGAAGAAGAAAGACGCATGTGCGTCTCCAGCCGGGAACAGTCCCAGCCGCTCGCCTCAGAGCGTGAGGAGAGTTTGGCCAAGCTGCCCAGAAAGGCGCCTAACACTCGAGAGCTGGATTCTAAGCACTAAGCAATCTGACTGAGGCCTTTCGGGGTTGTCTTGCTCCTGCTAATGACGAACTATGCCCAGGGAGGGAAGTTGGGGGGGGGGCGAGGAGCGAAGCTTTTAGGAGACTCAGAAAGGCCTCTGCGCACCAGGCTGGCGGCGCGCTCAGCTGAGAAGGCGGCTCTCTGCTGCAGCCACGCGCGCCTCATTCACCGCTCCAGCCCTCATTCCCTCCTCCTCCCTCCTCACTCTTTTGTTCGCCTTAAAAGTAATGCTGTGAATTAAAAGAAATGACAATGTTTTCTCCCTGCTCGTAAGTCCCAGAGAAGAGCCCTTGAGCTTGGCAAAAATCAGGCGAATCATTCAGCGTGCCACCCTGCACCTGTGATCTTGGCATTGAAAACCCCGCAGACCTATTCCCTATTAAACTTAATTATTCCCTCAAGCACACAATGGTTGAAATGGAGCAGGTTGGAGTCTGTTTATTGGCCGTAAATGTTTTTCTGAAGATCTTCTGAATCTCATTGTTAGCTTGCTGTTTGAGGCTGCCCTCGTTCTTTCAGCCTAGAGTAGCCTTGGACTTTTCAATTTTCAATCGTAACATCTGCTAAATCGTAAGGATCAAAATATGGAGACACAAAACATATGTAATGGTGGATTTGTTAAATCCTGGTAATGAGTTATTAACAAGGGAAAACAATGGGCCAGGATGGTGAGAGCCTTATGGTAACAGAGTCACTTTATGCAACGCTTGACGTTCCCCTTCTTGATAAATGGAACTAAGGTCTGAACGCCAGGTGATAGCAAGAAAATCAATGTCTTTAGAAGCCAGCATGGAGACTTTTTTTCTGTGTGAAAAATTAGAGGACATAAAATTTAATTGGCTGATAGGAGAGGAGAAAGTAGTGGTCTTAAGTTTAATTGCTAGTTGAAGGCTTAGCAAACTGAGACAAAAACAAAAAAACAAACAAAAAACCCCGAGAGTCAGGCCTGTTTGTTTGCTTGCATCTCAGCTCTTACTGCAAGTGTATCATTGAAAATGCGTTTTATTATAACACATGTCATGCTTTACAGTTCCCATATTGTGTCAAGACAATGCTTAATGGTACATTAAAGACAAGCAAACCATGCCAACACGTCTTGGAGACATTGTAAGGGCCTCTCTCAATCTCTTTGCTTGTTTTAGGCAGCTGCAGCCCAGCACCCAGAAACACAAAAAGAACAAGTTTGAAATACCAGGTGCATCCGAGAGAAACTCGACAGGGATTGATATGTTATAGCCCAGGACATGAACCTAGCAATAAAGATATCATTTTGATTGTCTCCAGCTTCCACGCCATGTAAAAAGCAAGGGGCACCCGGGAAGCCTTATTCTGCTTGGCAGCAAAGCCTTTTTCCCATCTCGGAGTCCTCCTATCTCCCTCAGCCAAATCCGAGCACCTGTTGGCGAGACCTCACATCCCGTCGTGGGAATCGTTGCCTCCTGAGGCTTCCAGATCTAGAAAATGCAATTTGTTGTGGAATGAGTGTGGGTCCATTCCCACAGGCTTCAGGGGAGGGGAGAAAGGGAGACAAAAAAAAAAAGAGAGAGAGAGAGAGAGAGAGGGTGAGGGGATTTAGCAGGGACCTTCAACTGGTGTTTGTTCATCCTGGCAGCTGGTCCTCGATGCCACCGCAAAAGAGACCTTAATGAAAATGGGATGAGTTCATGCCTAGCCGAAGTTTCACACCCCATATATTATAAGGCCTTAATCCCAATATTGGCAGATTAGAAAGCCTGGGAATTCCAAAGGGACAGGTTCTCAGTCTCCATTAGGGGCGGTTTCCTTTTCTCCCAACCCTGCCTTTGCTTTTCAGAGAGAGTAGCTTCCTTTCTCATACTTTTCCTGCACTTGGGGTTGAAATAGATTGATGCCTTGAGGTTTCAGTGGGATTTCTGGTCCTGGCTTTCTCTAGTTCAGCAAGTCCTCCTCCTTCCTTCACTGACAGGGGCATCACTAGTGCTACTGATTTCAAAGGCAAGGATAGTCTGATTAATAGAAGTAGAAAGAAAATTAGGATCTTAGTAACTCTTTCCTTATTTGGTAGTACTTCAGCAGCAGCCCCAGTCTCTCTTGTAGACATAACTCTCAGGCGAGGCATCTTAGCCATTGGGAAATTGTGCATAGAGCAACCAACTTTCACCTTATAGTGTCTACTGGATGGATGGGAATTTTGTTCAACCTGAAAATTGCAGAATAGTTTAGATCGTTGCCAAAATCACATGTTCCTTTTTTCAAATTCATTGGCCAATTCCAATATTAATAGTAATAATTCTGAAGAAACAACTTTTGTAGGACTTCAGATTCTAAGTATTTTCCCATCAGTTCACCATAACGTTCTTTTAACATCTTCAAGCACTGTTGTTTTAAAGGTAGAAAAAATGATTTTCCCTTCTCCCAATCACAGCAGTGCGTGCTGTGGATTTCCGATCAGACTGTTGGGGAGGGTGGGAGAGCATTATTTATTTGAAAGCAAAGCACTACCCCAAGGGGAGGAGCTTATCTATTAATCTCTTTATGATTGCTCTTGATTAATTTTGGGGGTGAGGGGGAGAGAAGGAAAGTAGAGAGAATACTGGTTTCAACAGTTTGAATAGCTGTCAGTCATGGAAGCCCACACGCTGGTTCCTTCCTGTGCCAAACAGCGTTATACACAGACACGCGCGGGCGTCTCTTGCTGCTTGGTTGGGTTGGGAGGGGTTTCTGCCTGTGTTAATTTTCTTTCGCGATTCCTTCGCCTGCCTTAAATAGCACTTTGGCTCGGGTCTTGGGAGACGGATTTATTTCACTTTACATGTGGATTATACGCGTGTGTCCATTCCTTTTATGTATATGTGTAAAGTACACACACACCTTTTACATTATTCTTCTGACTTTTAAAAAAATTGCTGCAGCTGTAGTGAACAGCTGACGAAAATCGTAATTAAAGGTACTTATCAAGTCAAACCAGAAGAAACGCAAGGGAGAGACCTTGTGTTTTTCCCTGAGCAGCCCGGCTCTTCCGTTTGATGTGCGCTAGACTTAAGGATACGGCGAGGCCATCGCCGAACAACAAAATGCACGTACGCCTTCACGCGCGCGCACCTCTTCACACCCGCAAGTGATGCAGTCGAAGAGAGGACGTCCCGTAACAATGCTGTAGTGTTGGGATGATGCAACGCCACGGCCTCTGCAAATACCCCACACGAACGAACGCACCCCCGGCCATAGAAAAGTCCGCTGCTTAGTCTCAAGGCGCCCGAATCCAGCGACCATTTGACTTTCTAATGAGCGTAATGAAATTACATGCCTCCTGGAAGCGTTTGTGCCAAGGAGCCTTTCTGTGTTTAATGAGAACCTAATACCGGATCGCCGAAATGTAACTGGGCTATTCAACTCTCCGCTTTCGCCGCCCGCTTTCCCTTCGCGGCTCTCGACGGTTTAATTATGTTGCCGGTGGATTTCCACTGCTCCTTTTCCTGGAGGGGGGGAGACCCTGCTCCTCTTCCCGCCGCCCGAGTTTGCCAATGGAGGTCGAGGGAACTGAAATCTGGCTAATTGTCCTTTGAAGGGATGATGCCAGACGGGAGACATGGGCCAGTTTGCCAGCCTATCTAGGTTAATGCAATTAGCCTACCCGAGCGGGTGAGGCGTTCCTGTTGCTTTCCGAAAGTGTCGGCGTAGCGAGGGGTCATTAGCTGTTTTGGGGCTCCGAGGATTGGCCGCGGTTCCCATCCGCCTGCCTTCCCCCTCCCCAGGGTAGGAGCAGCAAGAGCAGCGCTGGATCAGGCACACTAGACCTGGGCTAGGCAGCTGGGCTTCTCCCGCCGATCCAGGCGTCTAACATGGGAAAATCCGCACCTGCGGCCTTGGCCAGCCGCGGAGGCAGAAGAGGCTGAAGCAGCCTCGGGACAATCAGAAGTCTCCACCGCCTTTGCGGCCCTCGCCGTGGGGTGTGGGACTGACTCCGAAGACACACCCCCGACTCTGGGAACCCCCACTGCGCCACACTCAGCTCAGCCTCCTCGCTAGATCGATCTATTTCGCAAACTAGGTTTTCATTCAATGCGTGGTCGTAGTCTCAGATGAGGATGTCCGCTGGGGGAGGGGGAGCGGAGGTACTTTTCGGACTGTATCTAATCCGTGCCAGGATTACCTTCCAGAAAAACTGTCTCCCTACCATCTCCGCCCCCCCACACACACACACACCCCACTCTACATGCACACACACTGTGGTGGAATTTGGGGTAGGAAATATGACAAATTAGGGCTAGCTGTGCTGAAAAATATTTTGCATGTTGTTGTGTTTTCCTACATCTTTAGGACAGCGGTGGATCTCACTAACAATGTTGTAAAGTAGATTGCCTTTATAACTATGTTATACATTAGTAAACTGAAGTTTACACTGAATCCTATAAACAGCTGTCTGGTACACTTACTTTCGGATAGGACTGAATCATGCTACAGGGATTCAAGTCCCCAGTGGTATGGCCAATTTTTCACCTGCTTCTGAAACTGTTGAGGTGCTGTTGCTGCTGTTTGCAATTATATTTTTAGAAATAGGAGTAACCTTATTTTTAACTGTCTGGTTCAAAACCTTAATGAACACAGACTTCTGAAGACATGATGTTTCTCTCCCCTTCCCATGAACATCTGTATATATGCAGAATCACCTCTATTACAATAACAAAAATAACTTTTAAACAATGAACTCATAGAATATAAAGATAAAAAGGAACTACAGTAAACATATTTTCTCTAAAATAATCAAGTGAAACACCTAAATACTAAAAAGGACTCATTTCCATCAAATTTGTCACAGGAAAAATGTTGCTGACACCCCTCTGCAAACATTTCTTCAGACCCTTGTGTACATATGGAGAAATTCCCAGTTCCCAACTATTTAAAGCATGGAACATTAATATTACATGCTTTCAAGAGATAATTGCAAAAAAACCTCTTAAAAGATAATGAATCTCGTGTAACTCAAACTTTAGCTATGAGCTAGCAGTTTATAAATAGGCAATCCTCAACACACAGCTTTACAAAGTCTTCTTGAAGTTATTCACTGAAGTAGAGTTCACTTGTTGCATTATCATTCTATGGAATTTACCTTTAGGGTATTTATTGCCGGTCTTCAAGTATTATCCATGACAGAACCTGATTAATTTCTGAGCTAAGATAAGTGCTAGATATTGATAAGTGTTCCAATGAAATACTTCTCACCCTAAGACTCCCAGAAGTGTTACCTAAGCAACATTAATGAAAGTAGTAAAATGGGGTTGAGGCTATAAGGAAACACACAGAAATATCCTTTAGCGAACCAGGAAACCTGGATTACAATCTTATCCACTGGATGTCACCCAACTTTATACCACTGATAACTTCTTTTTGAAGTTAAAAGCTTATTGGAATATTTCAATGTAGTTGCCAGCTTTTAGAGCACTTCCCATTCCTGCATCTTAATATTCAATGAAACTACAGGAAAGTTTTGAATAAAACGTTTCCTAGGAAAGCTACAATCTTGAAAAGCAGTCTGGATTTTTCACAACCTTCATGGATATGTGATTAAAAGTTCTACATAGGAATTATAGGAACTATAATCCTTGTGTGTCTGGAAGGCACTGAGTTTCTCCATACAGTAATATAGAATTAAGATTTTGCACCACAGAATCGATAAGAAGGATGGTCTTTAAATAAGCAAGTTTATTAACTGAATAAATGTATTAGCATACAGTTTATTTTCAGAGTCCTGCATCAAGACATCTCCTGGATCTGTAGAAACTTCCAGTATTTTATAAACAATTCAATCTAAAGTTCTACCTGAGAACAGATTCTCCTCCAAATAAATCCATTTTAATCAAAATTTACTAATATTTAATATAATTAACATATTCAACACGTGGTAATATATTATGTGCATATTTCTTAGGAGGCATTTTCCTTTCTTACAAAGAATTTTTGCCAAAGGTGCTGGTGAATGAATCTACAAGTATTGCATATTTTAACATTAGGATAAATTATATAAATTATACATTCAAAAAAGATAACTTCCCATTTCCCCAGGTGTAAATAATAAATAAAAAATAAAAAGGTGATTGCCTCTAGAATACTCTTTTGTATTATAAAGTATCTTTGAAAATATGTGTTGTTAAGCAAAAGTGTTCCAATAAAGGAAAATATATATAACTCAGAATTGGAATTCTTTGTGCTAAGTTTGATGGTTTGCTTGTAGACGTTTCATTACTCAAGTAGATTCACATTGTTACCTAATCAGGTAATGAAAAGTCTGCAACTGAACAACCAAGCTCAGAACCAAGAATTCATATAACTATGCTGACAAAATATTAATATTTTAATGTAATAATATTCCCATGTTACATGAAATCAAATGGGGGCTCATTTTCAATGTTGTTCACAGATGATTTGCTATTTAACTTTCTCGGGTCTTCTGGAGTCCAGACTTTAGCGGTTCTAATGATGTTTTGTTCCTTGAGTTGTTTTTCATCGGTCCAAGAGAGTGAATGCCCAGCAAGAGGAGGAAGTCCATAATCTGGGTCACTTGGAGAAGGTGATCCTAGAAGAAAGATAAACAAAGGAAGAGGAAGAACATTAGGCTGAATATTCTCACCATGCATAGAGTGGAATAAACATTCATGAGGGAGACTTGCCTACTTTCCTTCACACCTGTGACAGAGACAGTGAACAGTGACATCATTTGCTGAGAATATAATGTAGTCTTAAGGTCACTCACCTTTTCATCTAACTGTTGGACAGTCTGTCAATCTTTTAAAAATATTTAATACTTGTATTAACCCAGCTGATATCTTGGAGAAAGCAGATTCTCTCTTCATAGTCAAAGAAAGGCGTTCTTTCTTGGCTGTCCTTCAGATGTGTTGAACTAACCCCTATTGCACCCATGTTGGCTGGGGATTTTGGAAAATCAAAATCTGGATAGCATTAAGATGGATAAACAGAAGTAGCACACTATTCAGTCTTCCCAATGGGGAGCTCTTTTGTAGAGGCTGTCTGGGGAGCATCCTAATTTGGTTCTCAACTACTTTTGACTGCATGCGGACATTAAGAATACTATGCGTATTGCTGGGTTTCAAGAATAACTGTGTATCAGTGCTGCAGCGATTTGGATACAAACGATCTACAGACCCCTGCAAAATAAGTGGCATTTTAGAATTTAAATTCCGCCTCGAATGAGTGAGTCCTCTTAGTTTTTACCCCCGTCTAGGGATCGCCTTTGGGTCGGTGCAAGCATATTTTACTAGCAAACAAAGGAAAAGGAAACGTTTCTGTGTCTGCTCGTGCATACATTTGTAGGTGGTGGCAGCAGTAGCAGCCACCGATAGGCATGTCCATGAGAAAATCCGAGCGCGATTGGAATGCTATTGGATATCTATTCTGTGCGCTAGGTCAGGGAGTTTCAAAGCAAAGTTTCGGGCTGCGATATTATCTCGCTGCTTGGGAGAGGGGAGTAACTTTAGGGAAACTTAGATGCGTGAGCTTGAGGACGGCGGTCTGTAAGTTTTCACAGTCACACCAAAGCCACTGTGGCCGAGGAGTCTCCCTCTCTCTTTTCGTTTGGAGCCCGCCTGACCGGGTCGGGAGGTTCACCCTGCACTTACTTGTGCCCCGATGGCAGATGATAACCTTCTTGGGCTGGCATGGGCTCTGACTGCCCGCGCTGCGCAGTGGTAAGTCGGACTGGACCAGCTCGCTGAGGAAGTTGATGTAGCCGATGGCCAGGCGCAGCGTGTCCACCTTGGAGAGACGCTTCTCGTAGGGCAGCGTGGGGATATGAGAGCGCAGCCCCTCGAAGGCGTCGTTGATGGACTGCATGCGCCGCCGTTCGCGCACGTTGGCCGCCTGCCTCAGTTGCTGCAGCTCAGCCTCGGAGCGCACCCGCCGCCGTCGCCGCGCTGCCGCCGCCGCCGCCGCCGCTGCACTCAAAGCCTTGAGGCTGCCCTTGGGCGACGCCGACAATCCGCAGCACTCGTAGGTAAAACTGGCCGACGACGGCGAGGAAAAGGATGCCGAGAAGCCACCCGGATCCACTTCGCAGCATAGAGAATCTTCGGGCACATTTTCGGGTCCTGGATCACCGCCAGCCCCGTCGCTGCGGTAACACTCGTGGAATGGCGGGCTCAGGAATCCCACCTCTGCCTCCAGGAGTTCGTCACTTTCCAGAGGGTCGCGGGAAGACTGGTCGGTGAAAAATTCCTCGTCGTCGAAGTAAGATTCTGATGAGAAGGAGTCCAATCCAGGAGGGAATTGTTCCAGTAGTACTGATTCCATGCCGGACCTGCAGGAATGTGGCTCGGAAAAGGCGTAAGGGGAAGCCGGTTGTGGATGAGTCGCTGGCTTTTCTTTCTCTCACCCCCTCCGGCCTCTGCCTTTGGCTCCTGCGGCGCTGTGGTTTGCTACTGCTCCCTTCTGCGTATTTGCGCGCGTTCTCTCTCCCCGATTGGGACTGCGGACTTACAGAAACCGAGGGCTGGCACGCGAGGATTCTTATAAGTACAACCGCAGGCGCGTGCCATTAACCAACACCGCCAGCCAATCAGGGCTCAGTGGCGGACCTCCCATGGTCAAGGGGGAGAGGGAGGGTGAATATACACCTAAGCTGTTCCTGAAGGACAGCGAGACCAGAGTACTCTCTATTTTGATGTCCGCGTTTGTCGATTTCCTTCTATCTGTCAGCAGACGGCTTAACGCGTTGGTACAGTTACCTCCATTGTGCTCTGAAGGAATTCAAGTGCTACGAAGCAATTCTCGGCGAAGTTGGTGTAACCAATCTGTCTTCAGACTTTGCTACTCTCTCAATCTCGTTCTGCCCTGTGGAAACGTCCACCACCCTCGCGGAAGAAAGGGGAAGGGAAATCTAGCTCTGTTTGGACCCTGTCGGATCTACCTGCCTTAATGCAGTTAAAACGACTTGGGGAGGGGGAAGAATCAGAATCAGAATTTATTTTGCCATGTGTGTCAGGACACACAAGGAATTCGTCTTAAGTGATCATGCTCAGTACCTACATACATACACCACAAGTATACAGTCAAGATACATTCATAGACAATTCAATTATATAATCATAATCATGATCATTTGTATATATAAGTATGTATAGGCATAATCAATTGTGTATATAAGCATAAGATACATTCAGTCATAAAGTGCATAATATTCATCATGTTAGACATCATGTCACAAAAACCATTTCATCCTGTCATAAAGACGCCCTCCGCATCAATACTGTCCTGTAAATCAGCTGTTTAGCAGATTGATGAGATGAGGGAAGAAATTGTCCTTGGGTCTAGTTGTTTTGGTTTGCAATGCCTTGTAGGGGCATCTAGAAGGAATAATAATTCGTCTAAAATTATGTCCTAAACAAATTTGTTTTCATAAGCTTTAGTGTTAGTTATCTTGTTTTTTCCTGCTCAGCTGTTGCCTGGCTAAGACTCCAAACAGCCTCTTTAGATAGGTTATTAGATCGTCAAAAGGGAGAAGCAGGGAGGATTAATCTGAAAGTCTATAGTGGATTTTCAGCATTTGCTAGAGTGCTTCTCCAAAATCGCTTTCTCTATTTGAAATACTTTTAAGTCCCCTCTGCACTCTGTCCTTGTTACCTTGGATGCCAGAAGACCCTGATCACTGACTACAAGAGTTTGCAATTCCCTCCACAGGGAACAGAGTCAAGGCCACATCCTTGAGTTTTATCACCTGCTCTGATGGTGATAGCAGATAGCTGCCTTGAAGAGCCACAGCCATGGGATATGGAGACTCAGTCCTAAGTGTGTAGTAAAGACAAATGATATGCTAACTAAAAGTAGCTTAACTCAGTATTTTCAAGTTCTAAGTTTTGCAAAACTCAGACAAATATATTCCTTGTATATTTGCACAGCTCATTAAATCACAATGTAGATAAGTTGTTGGCCCTTGCTATAGGAACCAAAGTCAATTTATTTCAATATATTGTCCATAGAGCATATTTCTATTTTGTCTTAGGTAGCAAGCCATGGTTCGGCATCTCTGGTTTAGGATGTTGTGGGACTCAACCTAAGTGCAATTCTCAAGTGACAGAACTGCCCTGGTAGGCATAAAAATGTCCCATACTGATGGCACTTCCAATAAATCATAACTTATCTTTCTAATTTGAAGTTCTTTCACCTCTCCTTTCTCTTCTCATGGTGGTGCAAAAAGACATTGCTACCTGAGGCCAAGATCAGAATTGCCGGCTGGTAAAGAGCTGCTGCGATGCCCAGGACAAATTCCTGGAATTGGTATGACTTCCTAGTAAAGTCTGTATGCCAAAGATGGATGCCTCATTTTGCATGCACAGCATTAGGTCTGTAGCAATCAGATGTTGAGGTAACTTCTGGGAGACCACAATTCAAACTCAGCCTCAACCACAGAAACTCCCTGGAAGACTTTTGGCAAATCACCCTTCTGTCTCTCAGCCCAAACCTTTGAGGCAAAGGATTCTTGTGGGGATAAAATGAAATGATCTTCTCATGTAAGGAGGTCTCTCCTGAAGAAAAATATATCTAACGAAGAATGAAAGAAATGGAAAGATGACAAATTGCTTCTGCTTTTCTTTACTTGCAAAATATGTTCACTTTCTAAATGTATTTGCTCAGGAACATGATTTTTTTCTACTGCATGCCTATGCTCTTTATTCTGAATTGTATCACTATCAGTGAAGTGTCTTTAAAAATAGTTTTGCCAAATCATGTGCATGCAAGGAGAGAGTTGAAGAGTATTAATGACTGACTAATTCAAGTTAGAAAATCTCATGATTCAAGAGCTTATGGCTACCATCATCACCACTCACTTCAGCAAAATCCTCCTCCTGATTATAAAATTCATGTAAGCAAACATGGGTAATTTTTCAGCCTCAGAGCATTTAATACCATTCCAGGCCTGGGGAAGCAGGTTTTAGGTTTAAAAGACTGGTGAGTTTCACCCACCTTCCCAGCAGTCCCCCAAAATATCTAATTTTGCAAAATTGTGAAAACAAGCAATTGGTATATGAACAGAGCACTGTAGAATTAGAAATAACCCATAGAGCAAATACAAGGCTTCTAGGCTGGGTTGACTATACGTTGGGCAACTCCTTGACACATTAATTACATTTGATTGCAGCTGTTTCATGAAAGCTAAGGTGACATGAGCAAAACAGACAGAGCAAAACAGGCAGTTTGATTAAGTATAAGAAACCACATATTACATGTTCAAAAATGCAATCTTGTATATTGTGTTCACATCAGCTCTCTCAAAGGATGCACAGATCTTCAAGTCTTCCTTAAGCACACTGAGCCTCAGCAGCAGCCCCAATTACAGTGTCTTCTGATAATAATAAGTGTATAGCAATGAGTGGATCCTTGCCACCTACCAATTCAATAACACTTTCACTTCACCATGATTTTGATTCCTTCTCTGTTTGGGAATGGAATGGATCCAGCCCTGGGACATTCTGAGAATTAAACCTTTGTTCAGCGCCAGGCTGCTTTCCTGGATTTTGTTTTCCAGTTTATCTCAGATTTGCGGAGGTCTTTGAAGCTTGGTCATTCATCATACTTTGAAATTGGTTTTTTTTCCAAGTGTGAAGATAGAGAAGCACTGTGCTCACTCTTTTGAAGGCAGACAACACTGGGTGTTTTCAATTAAACCAGTCTTGAACCTGGGTACGGATGAGATTTGAATGTCTCACCACCACTGGCACTTTGGACTTCTATGTTCTCATTTTCAGAACCAGTTCTTTTCATTTATAAAGCTGGTAGAATTAAGATTTCTATTGTAAGTTGTAGCAATAAGTTGTAACTGCAAGGTGTTAGTTAGGAATTGTGAGTATACTAAACAGACAGTAACAGTATTATAGAAAATAGGATCTGACAAGAACAGCCACTGGAGAAAAGTTGGTTGTTGGAAGATTTTGCTTGGGATTGCCCATTCACATTTCATAAAAGTGAAGGAGAAAAATGCTTCTCATTTCCTACTCTGAAGCAAACATTACTATCATTTTAAAAACACAGAGTTGATTGAATGAATTCACACATACTTAAATTCTGTAAGCCACAGAATACAAAGCAAATAGCTCAATTCCACTGATGAATAAAATATTTTGTTTGCTTTTTACTCTCTCTTTATATTCCACTAAGATGAACCAACACCCTTATATCTTTAAATTATGAAGTTCATTACAGTTCTTCAAGATTTGGTGAGGATTATCCATTCAGATAACTTTATATGTGGATTAAAGTGATGTTTCTAATGAGAGTTGGAAGTAAATGTTAGTAGATTTCAACATACTTCATGGACTTCCAGCCTATTGTAGAAACATCAATATAGATTCTCTGATCTAAATAAATCACGTTTACCAAGTGAACGTGATTTATATCAAACTAAGAATTACTCTATAGTGGACTCACTCGACTGGACATACGCTAGAGGTCAGCCTCAGTTTCTAACCAGTAATGAGAAAGATTGCATGTATCCCATGTACATATGGAATTTTCATGTAAGAACACCCTCCAGGCGGAATCTAGGTGACCAAGAGTTCTAGCCTTGCCTTAGGCACAAAGCCAACTGTCACCTGGGTCAGTCAGTCTCACTAAGCCTAGAAAGAAGGCATTTATTGCTAAAAAGAACCTTTCCAGAATGGCAGGGACCAGTTAAGACAATTGCCAGGAATCAACACTGACTTGATGGCACAAATAATATTAGGAATAAAGTATGTTAAACCAGATGCTCCTAACTCCTATGGACAGAAATGGGCTGCATGAAATCCATACAATTCATACAATTTGAAAGTTCTGCTCAACTGAGCAGAATTTATTTCCAGCTAATGAATATGTATAAATTGAAGTCCTGGAATGGTTTTATAAATGCCTTAAATATTGCCAATATTAAGCAATAGAAAACTCTTAGTGCTACATTGCTACCTCAGTATTTGAGTTTCTATCTTCAACTCATTCTTGCCTATTGCAACATGTAGAGTTAATCTTAAATTTTGCTAGAAGTTTTGTAATTATTCTTTTTATGTTTGCTCTTTTCCAAACATAATCTTTAATGCTTTTAGAATTGGACAAAAGGATTGCGCATTGCTTATTTGATCTAGAGAAGTAGGTGCAATCAAATAATCACTACTTCTATAAATGACTTCAGTACTCAAGGAGTAACCTTCAGGGTAAAACTAACCCTAAGTTAAAGACATCTATGGTTAAAATGCTAGACCTAAATCCCTACCCTTCTAGGGATTTATTCTCAGGTAAAATGGTATAATGTTGCAATGTGCATAGCTCCTGCAATGCTTCATAATGTTTAAGATCTAGGGTAAAAATGTTGAATTCTATTTGGAAATATCCATTTAAACTAAAAATCAAATTAACTACTACTACTACTAATTTAGAAGGAAAAATAATCCAAACTTGAATTAAACCAATATATAATTTTGCTTTAGTTTTACTTTAGAACTTTGATTTGAAACACCTAACTACTCCTGATTTCAAAATACTGATTTTGAAAATATCCTTAAGTAATGTAGTACAGATCTTTGAGAATTTACTGTTGACTGCTCAAAAAATCTGGGTTATTGAGTCATTTTTTCTTTTTCTCTCTCTGTCCTTCCACCCTTCCTCCCTTAAAGAGAATATTCTTGGCCTTATTTTTTAGGCTGCAGCACAGAGGATTTATATAGTGTCCCTTAAAGGCTGAGTCACTTCTTCACAAACATTTGTTCTGTTTATTAAACAAGATTCTCAATCAGAAGATGACTATTTCTTCTTCCTCTCTGCAGATCAATAATAAATATTTTTAAAGAAATTGTGAGATAATAGGCTGCCCACCAAATGAGTAGCACCTGTGCTGCTGTTGTCCTGCCCCTTTACGTCTTTCCCCCAGCCAGCACAACAATTATTAGCTATAAAATCTGAAATGAGAAGCAGCTGGGTGCGGTGCTGTTGATGTGTGGGAGATAGAGAAGGGTGTGTGAGAAACAAATTAAAGCAGATAGAAAGAGATACCGTTCTCCAGCAGTGGGATTCCTAAGCGGTAGTAGCTGGAGAAACAGTAGGAGGAGAAGTGGTAGAAATAAGAGAGACCTAGTGGGAAGCAGGGATCACCAGACTTTGAGTGTGTGTGTTGCTTAAGGATCTTTGTGGTTGTATTAGTTCTCTTGGGTTTGCAGGGCCAAATGATTTAGGCACACATAAAAGAACCCATAATTAAATGCCTAAAACAAAATATCTAAACCTCAATGCAGTATACTTGAAGAAACTAGAGCAAAATGCTTTTAACATAATACACAAGTTGCAAAATCTACTTATTTTATATGGCTTTTAAATTGATGCAGATTGGACAAATTCATAGAGAAACAGCCTTTCAGTAGTTAGCCATAATAGCTGAGTTGGACCTTCATATTCGAAGCCAGTCTGTCAATTATTAAGTTTTGGGAACAATTCTTTGCAATGGAAAAAGAAAACTACCAGCTTTGAAGCTAAATGCTGCTTAGCATCTTACTTTTATATAATACCAACCAAGTATACTTTTGTGTTTTCTAACTTGAGATCAGATTTATGTCAAGTAGCTTCTGATGCCAGTAATAGCCAAGTGTGCCTAAGTCAAAACAAGGATTGTAGTATGAAAACAATGTTTAGTTTATATAGATGAGGCAATGAAACTATCAGCGAGAATTCTTGTTGCAGAATAGAATACTCATGTGGTTGGGGACATTTATTAGAGTCAATATAATAATATTTATTTAGTCAAGCATGTATGAGAAAAACAAGTATAAGTAAGGACATACTATATAAACATATAGGTATAACAGGTATAAGCATATGCATAACAAATAAGTAGGAACAAATGGGAACAATAGAACAGGGAGAGTAGGCATGCTGGTGCACTTATGCACCCCCCCCTTACAGACCTCTCAGGAATGGAGTGAGGTCCACGGTAGAAAGTTTAAGGTTAAAGTTTTTGGGGTTTGGGGATGTAACAGCAGCCTGAAGTAACGAGTTTCAGGCATTGACCGCTCTATTGTTAAAGTCTATTTTCTGCAATCGAGTCTGGAGCGGTTCACTTTGCTTTGATGAATTCTTCCTCAGATAAACTACCTCTCCGCCCTATTGCTCGGCCTTTCTGGGGCCTTGTATACCTTCTGAAAGAGCGTGGAGGCGAAGCTGGGGAAGCGCATCCTTTGCGCACAACCCTGAAGCGTTGTGAGGGGACGGGGCTGAGGACAGGGACCCTGGCTAAACAGCTTTCCCTCTGCGTCAGCCTCTCTTCAGAGCAGAATGGCGCCCCAGGCCAGCAGCGCTAATGAAATCACGAATTCAACGGTCTCGCATCTGAGGGACAAGAAAGCCCGCCTCGAATGCGAAAGCGCGACGGCGCACCTGCAAGCCGGCGCAGCGAGTTGCTGGTACCTGAGCAAGGCCCAGCTGGTAATGCGCCATAACGCAACTCCTTTCAAGGTCTTTCGAGTTGGGGTCAGAGTGTCTCCCGTTTCGGCTATCGTCCCGCCCCAATACTAAGATGCAGAGCAAGCCGAATCCATGGGAATCCCGCCACTTGTGCGCTTGGAGGCGAAGGAGGCCCGAGGGACCTCCCCCTCTCGTCATAGAACCGGTGGAAGACTATAGCAAATGGATCGCCATCGGTTTCCCGGCGTGGACGCGGAGGCAGATCAAATAAGGGGAGGGAGAGAGGAAGATGAGGTAGACGGGCGTGGGGTGAGAATTAACAAAACCAACCATACAGTTGACCTTCTCCCTCCTCTGACTACGTAGGCGCTTGCGCTTCTCTCCAGTCGCCTCTTGAGCACCGCGCTCGAGTCTTTGCTGAAGGCGTGAACGCGCGCTGAGAAGCAGGTTTAGGAACGGAAATATTCCGCTGAATCCTCAGTAAGAATATTGGCAGGATGGCAGTGAACCTTCTGCTCTTTCTCCCTGCTGGAGGAAGTGCTGCAATGCGACCAGTCCTCCCGCCTGTCCCCAGGACACCAAAGAAACTGGGAGAAATCGTTGGAAACTCAAGGCGTCCTTCCCCGAAAAGATTCACGAGGCGCTTCCAGCGCGCAGATCTGGATAAGAAGTCCTCAAGTCTAAGGGGGGCCTTGGGTCGGTGGAGAAACCCGCGGAGCAGGGTTACCCGGGAACGAAAGGCAAGTTTTCCCCAGAGGCGTGTTGTGGTTAAAAAAGTCAATATGGCAGTCAAGGGGAGCATGATGAAAGCTCAGACTGATTAGGCTCAAGAAAAACAGGCGGAGCTTCGACCACAGTGCCCTTCGCCATGCTGATTTTCCCCCTCCATAATCTGCGGATGCTCTTTTCCCCACAGTTGAGGTTTAATAAAGGAGTGTTTTTCAACCTTGGCAATTTTAACAGGTGTATATTTCAACTCCCAGAATCTCATCCAAACCTCGACCGGTCTTTGTCAGAGAACTCAGACT
>JANHFO010004838.1:41662-54369 GCA_032468095.1 Pareas carinatus | reverse complement strand
CCCCGAGGCCAAAAAAAGCATGATAGGTCCACAGCAATGGCAAGGTCATGCTGACCATTTTCTTTGACTCTCGTAGGATGGTGCCTCATGAGTATTCACCACAAGGCACAACCATTACCAAGGAGTACTACCAGGAGGTCCTTTGTCACATTCGTGATGCTGTGTGACACAAATGAACTGGACCTATGGGCAGTGACAACTTGGCAACTTCATCACGATAATACATCCAACCATTCTTCACATCTGATTCAGACTTTCTTGGCCAAACACAACATATCCATGGTTCGTCTGGCTCCCTACTCCCCCAACATGGCTCTGTGTGATTTTTTGGCTGTTTCCCAAATTGAAAATGCTGCTGAAAGAGACCCGATTTGAATCAAGAGAAGACATTGTACGGAACGCAACAGCTCAGCTGAACACCATTCCAAAGGATGTGTTCCAGAAGTGTTTCGAACAATGGCGGGACCGCTGTGAGAAGTGTGTGCATTACCAAGGGGACTACTTTGAAGGAGATTAGGGCAAATGTATTTTGAATGAACAAAAGTATTTTTGCCGACCAAAGATTCCATATTTTTTGAACAGACCTCGTATATTCTCTTCTGTTAAAATCTGACCATTCTCTGTAACTATTTCTGAAATTAGTCTTTGTTGATTTTGTTGCTTCAAATGATGTGCCAACGACCAGCTTTTTCACCAGATTCCCAATACTTGAATCTACTCAATGAAAATTCTATCCAGTTGGCATAAAAAAAAACCAACTGTAACTGATTGTTCTCCATAATACATGAAAAAAGGCTACATTGTTCTGAAAGAAATGAATTCCTTGGCAAACTTATAAAGGTTTTACAGGAGCAAAACAAAGATAAAATCTGGATTGTGAAATATGTTTCTGCTTATTCTACAGTGATAACCCTGTACTTTAAATTTCTTGAGCTTAACTTTTCCAGATTTCAATGGTGCATCAGTTTAGAAGCAGAGGAGTTTCACTCCTTTTTATTCTTTGGCACGGGAGTTCAAAGTTCCAGTTTTGTTTGTTTCTTTTTTCCCCCAAAATTGAGCATACGGCTTGCCTTTGGAAATATTCAGTATAAATGAATACATAGACATTATTGCCTAATGTTTAGGTCAATTTTAGAACAATTTTAGTGACATTCTTCAGCAACCTAACAACAGGAATTTTCAGTTTGGAATAAATTTATTACCAAGTAAACATACATTTGTGATCTGATGCTCTGGTGAAATAAATCGATCAATTTTTGTACCAAACTGTTTAAAACCAAGTCTCTGACTTTCTTTCTCATCATGTGACAGGGCAAAGATATTTGTCCTTCACGATGGGAATAAACTGTGATCTCTCTAAGGATTGAAAGAAAATTTCTTCCTCTATGAGTTTTGATTGTGTTGGCAGAATATTACAGGGTAACACAACGCAGTTGAGGTCCAAGGACAGATGACATGAACATGGATACAAAACATGAACATGTTTTGAAGCTAAGCAAGGGTTGGCATCAAAATGGTCTTTGTTTCCCCCTTCCTCCCCAATTTTATGAATTCAAGAAGATGGGGAAAAAAACAATTCTGTGCCAGCCTTTGACACAAGCTGAGAAAATCAAGTAGCACGATTTTATTTATTTTTAATTCATAAACCGACTAGAAGAATCAAGACTGGCTTTGCTGATAAACACTGCTTATATAAGGAGGGGAAACCAAGCCTGAGAGCTTTTTTTTTTCCAGGATTGTGCAACAACAACTGACAAGAAGGAATAAGATTGATTTTGGTGATAGGGCTGCCTATGAAATGTACTCAGGGTGCAGAGTTCGGGTGGCAGAAACTGGGATGGTGCAAAAATTTCCAGAAATGGGGAGAGTCACAACTTCGACAAATGTGTTTGTTTGTTTTGTTATTCTTTGTTTTATGACTTTCACATATAAAAATGGTAGGAGAAGAAAGCTACTTTTATTTTACCCAAACAACTTGATGCAGCATTAGATACAATTAGTCCTAAAGATCATAGAACCTAGAGCAAGAGAAAGAGAATAAATAAGAATAATAGAAAGCAGATTCAAATTCAGACAGATTAGGGTACTTTTATTAGATCAATGTCTTGTCGTGGGGCAATATTCTACTGATGGGTCTCTAGGTGGATATTAAACTTTATCTAAAAATATGGATCACTTAAGATCAATAACTTCTATAATAGCATTATAGCCATTCAATTAGACGTGAAAGAACAAAGAAATGAAAGATCTACGGGGATCTACTTGGTCACCAATGGGCATACATATATCTCTACAAAGAAACATAACTACAATTATTTCAGTATTAAATACAGAAATAATATTGATGATCCCATTTGAAATAGACACCTGCATTTTGGTTAATTTTTTTAGTGCCTTATACAGGCATAATCACAACCATTTTGAGCCAGCATTTAAATATGACTAAATTCCTGAATTGTGCAGTAGTTGATCTATGTTATTAAAAAGCTTTTTTTGTAACTGCAATGAACGCAATTTATCTATCTGAACCTTGTCCTTGAATCTTCTGCTACTAAGCTCTTGATTGCATGTTAGTCTTCCTAATGAAATTTATTGCCATGCCCACAGTAAAGTTCTGACAGCAGGACACACAAAGTAATGTGTATTTCATTTCGAGGTATTTATAAAGAAAATGTGATGCAAAGAAAGATGTATTTCCTGTAGATTGGTGTAGATTTGCATAATCTGAAGGTATGAATGCTCTGGTCACGAACCTAGCTTGATCAATATTTCTGCTTTTATCTCCAGTATATAGAGTTTCTATGTATAGATTATCATTTGGTACTTGTCCACTCACAGGAGACAATGTTTGCATATAGTGTTTCGAGATAAGTGGTGAGCAATGAGAATTCATAGATAGGACTATGAATTGTCTAACAGAATGAATACATAAGAAATGTGTATATTTGCACCAGATTGCTCCTTTCTCTTTATTTTATTTATTTATTTTATTTTCGATTTATATACCTCCCTGCTCCCGAAGGACCCAGGGTGATGTACAGCCATTTAAAACCGTATAATACAATATTAAAACAATTTAAAATTAAATTAACTTATTTGGGCTGCAGAATTCTTAAAAACATTTAAAATTTAAAACCCAATGAACCCCCTCAAAACCCTCTACCATCCCCTCCCTTAAGGAACCAACACAATTAAAAAAAAACTGGGGATCAGGCCAGCCCAGCCTGGATGAAGAGATGGGTCTTAAGGGCAAAATTTGGCACAAATGCTTTCCATGTGAAATAGAAAGTAAATTCAAATTCAGCTGGATTAGTGCACTTTTATTAGATTTAATCAAGACTTGTAAATTCTTAATTAGCCAAAAAAATGTGTGTGTGTGTGTGTGTATGGATGAGTTTATATATCATGGCCATCAATAGAGCTAATTTGCTGTAAACTCTCTGTCCTGCCATCCTTCTTATCAGATAAGAAAAAGGCAGTTAATTGGTTTATACAGCCAGATGTTTTATACAATATCTTAAACTTAAATGTCCTTATATAATTTTTCACTTATATGATATTTTTTTCTCCACATTTGCTTAATGAACCAAGAGCCAGGAAATATCCTTAAGTAATCCTTTACAGTGTAATGACAAACGAGACCAAATAAGAAAATACATGTTTAATTGTGTTCATTTTCTGCAATGTTTCACTTCGACTGTGAACAAATACCAAGAAGGGATGAACATCAAGGGGAAAGGAAACATTTTAGAGCAGCTGTGCCAGACTAGATCAGGGATGCCTGCAGTAACCCGGCTAACATGATAAATGTTACGTACTTTATGTACTTTGTGTACTTTATGACTATGAATTTTCTATCTTATGCTTATATACACAATTGAATATGCCTATATATGTCTATATATACAAATTATCATGATTATTCATATATATATATACAAATGATCGTGATTATGCTTATATATTAAAATTGTCTATGAAAGTATTTTGATTGTATCCTTGTTATGTATGTATGTAGGTATTGAGCATGTTCACTGAAGACAAATTCCTGGTGTGTCCTGACACACATGGCAAAAATAAATTTTGATTCTGATTCTAATACAATTCTGCAATGAGAAAATTGAGAGGAAAGGAAAGTGAACTGTGTATATGGGTTTACATTTGATCGAAGAAAAGGTAGGATCTAAGAGCAGTGATAAAACAAAGCAATAAATCAGCGTTTCTCAACCTTTCTCAACCTAGCTAGGCAGGGAGATGAAGTCCATGTGTCTTAAAGTTGACAAGGTTGAAAAACACTGCAATCAATTATTTCCAATTTGGGACAGCTTAATTGACTTAAATTAGAGGCACTGGTCAACAGAGCAACACATTCGTCAACAAACTAAGGCAACTGAGTTGACCTAAATTAAACATTATTGGTCAATAAAGAGAGCCATGAATCACTAGACAAAAAATAAGACATTGATCAACAATCTAAGACAGCTGAGTTGTCCTGAGTTAGGTGCCATTCGTCAGCAAGCTATGGCACACTATGAATAGAAATATCTTCCCACCAAAAAAGAATGCAGTATGGTTAAAGGACATCCATCGAGTTCTGATATGACTCCACCGGAAGTAATGCAGTATGGAATAAATGAAAGGATCTTATCGATATGTTCAGTCAGATGCTGATATCATTTACCAACAATTACAATGTCTCTTTTTAATAAGAACAGAAGTGAAAGTTAGCAAGATTCTGGCAGGGGGGTGGTTAACAATGGCTGGAATAACCCTATTTCCTTTAGAAAAGATAATAACTAGATTTAAAAAAACTTATAGAATTCTTCCAAAGGACTATTGCTGAGGTGTTTTTTGGGGGGGGGGCGATTGGGGTGTCAATTCAAATTTTGGTGATTTAAGTCAGATGATAAAACTTCAGTTTTCAGATATTCTCCAATAGGACCTCAAAATATTTTTTCTCAGGAAAAAAAGCATGAACAAGACAGAAATTGATCTGAATCCATTATATTCTTCCAGTGGCAAAAATCAGCAGGACCAAGGCAAGAGGCTTGCAGTTTAGGAACTCCAACCATCAAATAATGGACACAGAGATCATCAGACCCAGTGCAGAAATTATGCCCAAAGCTGAATTCCAGCTGAACCCATGACATGGTCATGTGAAGAAGCTCAGTGATCCATCCACTGGTGGCACTTTGCCAAAGAATCAAAGCCTCGCTTGTGGGCTAGACCTCTGACCCAATCAGTAGATAATTTCTTCCCTGGTTTAAGATCGCAGTTTGTTGATTGCCACTTATATGTACATGACAAGATGAATGCACATTATGAATGTATTTATGATTGTAATAACAGTTTGTTTATTGTATGTATGTAGGTATAGAGCATGTACACTGGAGAAAAATTCCTTGTGTGTCCAGACACACTTGGCCAATAAATTCTGATTCTGATGTTTCGAAGCATCGAGATTTCTCATGGCCAAGCATGGAGATTTCTTTGGAAGCCTCTCTGGTATTGTAACACAGCAATGGGACCTAGTCTAGCTGTGGTCTCCCCGCTCCCCCGGGCTGTTTTTGGCTTTGCAAAGCTTCTTGCTGTTTGCCTGCCTTCATTTTGCTGATTTAATGGCCACATTAGGGAGAGCAAGGGATAGGAGTTCTTAGGTGAAGCTATGCCACTTAATCACCATCTCCACATGTGACCCTAATGGGTAGGTTTTATCGTAGTTGTAGGTCAAGGTCCCACTTGTACCATTGTGGGCAGATTTTGATTAGGTGCAATATTTCACAATACTGTATTTTCCTTGTTAGGAAAGCTACGCCAATGGAATTATTTAATGTCATACAACTGTAGACTCTACCGTCTATATCAGGAGTGGGGAGGACAGAGGTGGTATGTCCTTTTTGCCTCTAATAAAAGTATTAGTGATATTCAATTATTTTAATTCTGAGTTGACAGGTTGTACTTGTCTATAGCATTTTTCTATAATTTTAGGCAAAGCACTTTGGGATTTTTCATTGACTGCATCCACATTTTTAAAACTTGCATTCATTATTGTTAAAAATCATTGAAATAATGTTATATAAACCAATACATATAGAACATAGAGCCCTTTCTCTCTTTCCTACTTGTAATGTCCATTGTTGTAATGGTGGCCTTGCTTTGTCCTGAAGTCATCTTTATTAAGCTTTATCTTACTGATTTCGCTGTCATAAATGATCAACTACAGAACATGGAGAGAAGAAAAGAAGGGCAGTGCATTAATATGCCAGCAGCTGTTGCTTTTACCATTGCAAAGACTGGCCAGGTAATAATTCAGCTGTTTCCCCAAGCCTGTTAATTAAAACATTAATTAACAAGGTCCAACAATAGTTTATATATTTCTCAATGGGTGGAACCCATACAGAATATTAGGCATTCCATTTAGTTGGACAATTGCCGATGACACACTATTTAAGCTACCATAATTGCTCATTCCAAATAATAAGAACACTGGGACTTGCCATTACAACCTGACTTCGATAGACCTAGACCAAAGATATAAGCCTGGATTTCCACAAGCTTCCTCACCCAGCTTCATTCATTCATTTATTCTTAACCATCCTCCAAGGAAATTCAGAACAGCATACATTATGCATGTCATAACACAATCTTCTGAGGAATCCAGTCTTAAAGTATCAGAAAACATTATCCCCAAAGAGCTGGGCTCCAGAAAATAATCAGTGTGCCTCATAATAGCACAGAATTATTGGCCTCAGATTTGAACACCTGAGGGTGGAGACTCTGTTCGAGGCTATGCAACTATGAAAGACACCAGAGCAGTATTAAGGGGAAAGGTTTCCCCTTTCAGTTGTGTCCAACTCTAGGGGACAGGGCTCATCTCTACTTCTTAGTCGAAAGACTCAGGATTGTCTGAAGACTCTTCTGTGTTCATATGGCCATCATGACTATATGCTAAGGCATACGGGACATTGTTACCTACTCACGAAACTGGTACTCACGATTTGTATGCTTTCCAACTGCATGCTTTCCAACAGACATTTGGTCATTTGCATTTGTTTAGAGCAGAGGTCCCCAACCTTGGTCCCTTTAAGGCTTGGAGTTGTAGTCCACAAGCCTTAAAGGGACCAAGGTTGGAGACCTCTGTTTTAGAGGTTCATCTGGGTAGTGCAAATGAGTGTGGAGCCTTCTTCAAACTGCTGAAAGAACCGTCTTGTAAACAGGAGATAGATGATAATATTGTATCCCTCCCCCCTTGTTGAGAGAGGACTGTTCAATTTTGACATAGATGGCCTCTTTGATCCCTTTTTCAAACCAAGGTCCTCTCTGTCCAAAATGTGGACTTTTCTGTCTTCAAAAGAGTGCCCTTTGTCTTTCAAGTGCAGATGGATTGCTAAACCTTGTCCTGATGGGTTTGTTTTCCTATGTTGTGCCATGCGTTTGTGAAATGGTTGTTTCGTTTCCAGAATGAACAGATCTGCACATGTCTCACTACATCGCACTGCATATACCATATTGCTAAGTTTGTGTCTGGGTTTTTTATTCTTGGGGTGGACAAGTTTCTGCCTTGGGGTGGACATGTTTCTTGGGTTTAAAGTGTACACAAGTGACCTCAATGACTCTCTAAAAGAATGCAAATGACCAGATGTCTGCAACTGATAAAAATCCTTCCATTCCCCACCATCCAGTCAGAGGAGAAGAAGCTTCTTGGGTGAGAAGTGAAACACCTTCAAAGAAAAACAAGGAAGTGCAGTTGCTTCTTGAAAAAGCCCCTTTGGGACAACCATGAGCTGGATGAATGAGAATCTCCATAGACACACAACTTCAACAATAGAGAATGAGAAGATAAAGCAGCCTTTCTAGGAGGTGCCTGGGTTGGTGGTAGAGCAAACAGATCTTCCATAATAACAAGGCACAGGAAGAGTAGGTGCACTAGTGTCATTGTGGCTGGAAGGGAGACCGTGAAGTAAAAATGGGATATGGGTGAAGCAGTAGGGGGAGCACCCAGATTTGGTTCTGGGTTGAACAGTTTGTAACCATTTTCACTCTGACATATGAAGCCGTTAAGCACCATCTGTTATTGCTGGTTCTAAAATGATAGGTTGGCGCTGCAACTCTAACCGCATTTATTTTGAAATATTTTCTTAATTTCAGTGGATCTGATTTCCAAGGTGGTAAACTGCAGGCACAGGGAGCAAAGAACCTGCTGTCAGATGAATTATATGAGAATATAATTATTAAGGACTTGATGTCATAACTTGCATGAATGTTTGCTTGATGAACTGCTGTTCGGCAATAGCGCACATACCTGCTAAATCATTACAATAATTACAAATGCCTTTTACAACAAATTAAAATGTACAGTATTCCTATTATTTATGTTTATAATTTTAAATGTAGGTGTATCTCAAACACACCTGCATATCCGTTGAGCTATTGCCTTTCTTTTCAATTTATCAGCCTGATTTCAGCACTTTAGCGCATGCAAAGAATACTTTTCTATGGCTAGAATAAATCAAACAGGGCACTATCTCCCTCTTTTGCACAGAAATAATCCACAAAGACTTAAAAGCATTTGTTTCTTTGTAGCTATTTTCTAGGAAAATACGATCCTTTGACATGACCAAAACCCCTCTACTTAAATTGTACTACCTCTTGATCTTTCTGCTACATTGTAAAAAATGGAAAAATAATAAAAGTAGCAAATATAGCAGGTGTATTGCGTGACTGTACATCTTCCATCTCTATCATCGGGTTGACTAGAGATGCTAATGTCTAAAATATTATTTCTTTGTTTGTTAGATGTATACCTGCCTTCCATGCAGAAGCTCAAGTCAGCATACAAAACATTTTGACTTCCTATCTCTCCCATCAATCCCCCCCCAAAAAAACACCTGTAGGGTGGTTCATAGGTAAGAGTGAATGGCCCAAAGTCCACCAATGAACTTCTTTGGCTGATGACAGAATAGAACCACTTATTTATGCATCGTTTTGTACCCCCATAGCATTTGGGGCAGGCATGATCATGACACATCCCTTTATTTAACTCCACCATCCCTCAAAAAAAGAGTAGATAGAAATTTATATTCATACCTCCTTCCATTCACCTTGTCACTGCTACCTTCTCTGCACCTTTTGGTCACCAAAATGAATCACCTTATATTCCTCTGATGTAGGTGGCCAACCGTTAGCAATGCCCTTTGGTTTTTCTTTATTCACGAATACCATCCCATGTCCCTTTAGTAGGGAGTTTGGACTTATTGGACTGTAGTCTACTTACTCTTCAGAGCATTGTTTATCCACCTTGGGCACTTTAAGATATCTGAACTTCAACTCCCAGATCTCCCCAGCCAGCATAGGGAATACTGGCTAAGGAATTCTGGGATTTGAAGTGCACTTAGTTTACAATTGAAAAACACTGATTCAGAGCAATTCAGAATGGAGGAACTAAGGCCGTATATGCCATAGCTAGTTATGGCATAGCTTGCATTGGATTCAAATTGCTTCTGTTTTGAGACTACATGATGGCTAATGTTAATTGTCAAAGGACCTATCCCAAAAGAAAAATGACTGAAAATCAGTACTGAAAATAATGGCCTCACTCATCGTTAGCTCTGGTGATACCACCACCACAGGCTGTTGTAGAGGAATTATAGAAAGCTAAATGGTTAATTTCTCTAAATCACTTTTGCTCTGCCGTTGGCACCACATCATAGTGAGAGTTATCAGATTCCATCTCCAATCACCTGATGTATATTTCGCTGTTCATTATGAGACCTAGAAAGACTTCAAAGGAACAGAAGGATGAAGAGGCGTATTATGCTTATCTACACTCAGCAGGAATATTCCTGTGCTTGTTTTGAAAATTAGGAGGTCTATGCTAGCAGCTGTATGTTTTCTTAATAAAATCAGGAGATAAAAAGAAATGGGTCAGGCTTTATAAACAGGGGACCCCTGGTGCTTTGTTGGTCTAAAAATGAACCCGGTAAATAAGGTATCTAAGCTTATTATTGTACAATGTTACCAAGGAAGAAGCCAGGGTCAAGGACAAAAAAAATTAGAGTGCTTCTATAATATAAATGTTCATAATGTAAACTATAATAATATTAATCATATGGAAGTAGCTAATAGCATTAATTAATGCCTCTAATGACAAATACAAGTTATCTTTTGCAAACCCATCCGATCAAGGTTTTCTAGAGAAGGCAAATAATAAATTTGGGATCGAAGATAACATCTAGACCAGCAGTAGCTGGTTAGATTATATGTTGCTTCTGCCAAAGCTTCCTGCTTTTGGCTTCTCCAACTCCCCCTTCATGATCCAACAAGCCCTCATGTATTAAGGATTTATTTTGGTCTTATAATATTTTAATTTATTCAATATATATTGAAATAGCATGACCTTTAATTTGTTGATATAAGAAGAACATAGATTATTGATATTTTTCCAACTATGACTAAGTAAATTGGATCAACTGAGCAAAGTATTTGTGTTATGTCATGTGTTTCAAAGCCTGAAGAATTACAAATTTAATTGCTGTATTACCCAGAAATTCCAGGAATTATTATGCAAATATTAATACTTCTGGAGTTGATGATTACACATCTGTCTTATCTAACTACTTAGACCTTGATGAGCGGTGTAATGCTACAGAAGAAAAGCAATGTTGCTCCAGAGTATCAGAATGATTCTAATCAAGAGCTATGTAATAAAGGATTGCGCACAGAGATAGTAACAAAAACAGAAGTGTGTGTGTGTGCGTTAGCATAAACTAGGTCTTGAGGATGATATAACACATGAGCATCTACAGGGTGGCAAGCAGGCAAATCACACATGCAACATGTTTTATTTATTTATTTATTTATTTTATTTTGATTTATATACCGCCCTCCTCCCGAAGGACCCAGGGCGGTGTACAGCCGTTTAAAACCACACAATACCATATTTAAAACAGTTTAAAATTAAATTAAATCTATTGTGGCTGCAAATCCTTAAAAACTCTAAAATTTAACATGAAGGGAGATTTTTTTTCCCTTTCAAATTCTAAGAATTGGAGAGAACTGCATTCCCATCCAAGGGTGGAGCTTAGTCAAATCCAATGGAGAGGTAATAAAAAAAATACCGATAGTCTTTGACTTACAACAGTTCATTTAGTGACCAAAGTTACAAAGGCACTGAAAAAAGTGACCAATGAACACCTTTCACACTTACAACCATAACAGCATCCCTATGGTCACATGTTCAAAATTCAGACACTTAGCAACTGACTCTTATTTGTGACAGTTGAAGTGTCCTGAGGTCACATGATCACCTTTTGCGACCTTCTGACAGGCAAAGTCAACAGGAAAGCCAGTTTCACTTAACAACTATGTTACTAACTTAACATGTGCAATGATTCACTTAGCAACTGTGGCAAGAAAGGTCAAAAAGTGAGGCAAACTTCACTTGACAGCTGTCTCACTTAGCAACAAAAATTTGTACACAATTGTGGTTGTAAGTTGAGGACTACCTGTATTTCCTATTTTTTTCTAGCGGTCACTATTCAATACAATACTGAAGTGAGAGTCAAATTACATTTTAATTTGATGTGGAGGTAATAGATTGTGATTTATTTGCTGGAACAGATCTGCAAAGGGTAAAAGAGCTTTCATTCCAAAAATGCATGCTTCTGCTGCTGAGTTTTATTGGGGATAAATTATTACAAAAATTAGCAGCAGATTAAACTTGAAAAATGCCTGTTTTGTTTTGTGGAATATATAAATCTTTACATGTACAAAAAAATACTTAAATATTTTGCTTTCTCCTTTCTAAGTCCCCTCCCCCATTCCTGTGTAAATGGCATAGAAGTGATGTTACAGAAGGATCTTGCAAAATTTGAAAAGAAGAGATACCAGGACTAGCAAATTATGAATGGAAGGTAACTTAAGGAATTTGAGAGGGAGGAGGAATAGTTTTTCTAAATTGAAATCGGAATCACAAAGAAACAGAATATGAAACAGAATAAATAGCATTTGGTATTTCCCATTTTCCAAGTAAGCACTCACAGCTATGTTCTCCCAAATATCTTGGACTCCGACAAAACTTTTTAATCTTTCCCTCTCAGAAAGAAAAAAACAGGAAAAGTAATTGAGTGTTTCAAAATCTCATCCCCAGAGTGAATTGAGAACCCTGGTAACAACTATTTATTGTAAAGCTGTATAGGCAGAGGTGGATGATGGATATGAAGGAAAAAGTGACACAGGCAGAAAGACTTAAATATCCAATTCTTTCTGAGCAAGAACCCAATACTGCCACAAAATTCTGAAATATATTACGCCAGTATTGCTTCTTTAAAACACTGGTTGGAATGCTCTAATATTGCTATGATTAGAGTTGTCAATCACATTATAAATTTCTATTTCATATTTTTGGTGTGAATTTATAGTCTAAGGACTCTATTCAGGTCACAACCAAGTATGAGGAAAGGGCCAGCCTTGCCAACTCTTCCCTCACATGGATTTTCACCACCACAACATATGTTACATACTTCTGCACATAGCCTTTGTTCCTACTTAAAAGTAGATTTGGACCAGTTTCATTTCACATCATTTCCTCATTTATTTAGGGCATAATAGGAGTGCATTTGAAATTACAGTAAAATACCGTATTTTTTGCTCTATAGGACGCCCCTGACCATTAGACGCACCACGTTTTTAGAGGGGGAAAACAGGAA
>JANHFO010004838.1:15852-28467 GCA_032468095.1 Pareas carinatus | reverse complement strand
GATAGATAGATAGATAGATAGATAGATAGATAGATAGATAGATAGATAGATAGATAGATAGATAGATAAAAAAGAAGAAAACTTTGAAAGTTTGTCTATGTATTCTGCACAAATCATAGAAAGTGCCAAGAGAAATGAAGTCAAAGGCAAGAAAGAAAGAAAAATCTGGTGGATAGCTTCTGTCTTTAGAATCAATCGTCACCAAAGGAACAAACAGTAAAGAAATATGCCCCTAGACTAGCACTTAGCAGAGTAGCCATGGCGGCTTAAGAAAAACTACTCAAATGCCACAATACTTACAAAGATCAGAATTGTGAAAGCCATTGTATTCCCTGTGACAGAAGTGAAAATTGAACTTTGAAGAAGGAAGATAGGAAGTGTATGGGCACTTTTGAACTTTAGGGTATGACAAGACTTCTGAGAATACCACAGAAGAGCCAAGAAAACAAACAAATGGGTCATTGAACAAATCAATTGAGGCACAAATGGTCAGGCTCAAATTATCCTACTTTGACTTACCTCTTTCGGAAAGGGTCTAACTCTGGGGAAGAGTGGAAAGAGAGCAAAAAAGAGGATGATCAGCAATTGCAGTTAAAATAACAATGACTGAGCTGAGGGACCAAAAAAAGGAAGATCATCATGGAGAAAATCTCTCTGTGTAGTTGCTAAGAGCCAACAACAACTTGATGGCATGTAATCATCATCATTAGCTCAATTTTCTTTCCTTATGTTGACCCTCTTTTTCACTGACTACTTGGGACAGGAAACTACTTGGAACAGGAAACTTAATCACTTGTTTTTCTTTAAAGCACTATGCACACTGAGGCATACCTATAAGAGAAAGAAAGAAGAAATTATGAGACAGTACATATGGTGCAGTGGTCAGAGTGTTGCACTAGGATATGGGTAATTAGTCTTTAAGTCATCATCCTACCACATGAAACTCACTTGCTGACTTGGAACAGTTGCTATTTCTCATCCTGATCTACTTTATGGAATTGGTGTAATCATATAATTTGGGGCAAAAGGAGAATACTGCATCCCAGCTTACGCTTCCAGAGGAAAAGGGAGATATGAAAATAGCAATCAATAAATACGTAAAGAAGTGCATGAGGAGCAGCCTTGGCTATGACATCTACAGTCACTTTCAAGGTGAAGAAGACTGGGAGTGCTTAGCAAAGTGCTATTTCTTCTCTTCTAATGTCATGTTTAAAGACTTAGAGCTCACTTGATTGCAATATACTGTGTCCTTTCCTGATTGAGGTTATTGTTGGATTCCATCAACATCTGTTGGGAGAGAATACGGGTTCTTCATCCCCATTTTATACTGTGCTACTCAGAAGAAGAAACCAGATTATCAAAATATGTTGCAAGAAGAACATGCTTGCACACTGAAAGCCTGTATAACATCCATTTGTCTGCTCAAGGTGAACTCCTTGTCAGATTTTCCTTCCAGCCTCTTCTGCTATCTTTGTTCTGAAATGGGCTTCTTAGAAACCATTTTGCTGTTTCTTCTTTGTTGCAATAGGGTAATTGATTTCTTTAGAACGTTTATCTACCTGTTATAAGAGCAGTTCTTGGAAGGTGATTCATGCTTAATCACCAGCTGTTGCCAGTTAGTCTCCTGGCCCAACCACAATCACGCCAACACACCTACTAAAAAAGTAGGTGAGATGTTTATTATTTCAACGGCCTAATCGTGAAACATTCCATTGGTGCAAAACTACATGGTATATTCCATGTAGAAAAGACATATGGAAAGAGAAGAGTTGCCAGAAGGGTTCTCCTCCCTTGTAATTCATATATAATTTGAATATTAGTTCTTTGGGGTGCGGGAGTTGTATAATCCCAACAGTAAGCTGTTCATACTGAATCTTTTATAGAACAGCAACCAAGTGAGTCAGAAAGTTTCAACCCTATAATAAAAAACTTACAATCAAGACCATAATGTAATAACTGCTTAATTATATAGGTTTGTATTCCTCTTGTTTTGTTATGCTTAAAGCTGTCTAATTGCCCAGTCTGGTGAGACATTATAGTACATACTCTTGCCTTGGGGTTAATTTACTTTAAAAAATATTTATTTGCTTGCTTGTTTGTTTGTCTGCCTAATATGCTGGTCCGTTTTCATAGACTCTGAGTTGCCCACAATTAATATAAAATTAAAGCATAGAAAATCAATAACATCATCATAACAATTAGGCCCTGATGTGTCACCACGGCCCATATTTTTGGGAAAAACCTCAAGATTATCTAATGGCTCTGCAAAGCGGCAAGACTAAGACTTAATTGTTTATGCAGCAGCTACTTAAAAACCATCATTACTTGATAAAAACATATATATTTTGTGCAATATAGCACTTTTATGCTTAGTAAACAGGATGCAAACAAAGACACTTCAGACTAGATTACTTCAAGGTCCACTCAGGAACACCTAAATCACGGATAGGGAATTTGCTAAATCCTCAGCAATTTCTTTCTACATGCTGTTTAATTAAAATTCCCAGGATCCTTTTCTTGCTATAGCTATTTAATTTCATCACTGTAATAGATCTCTATCTTGTATGTGCTTCTCACTGTAGTGTAATAAAGCTGAATTTGTCATAATTTTAGTGCTAACAGATTTCTGTCAGTACCAGGATTTGATAAATTGTCATTCTAGATAAGGCTTGATAGCAAAATGAAGGCGAAACACTTTTACTTCACTTTTTACTTTACTTATATGATTGTAGCATCTACAGGTCACTGCATTTTACCAACTGCAATTTCTAATGGTCTTCAAAGGTGGACCATGAAAAGCACATTGCAGTAATCCAGACAGGAGCTGATGAGGGCATACATTGTTGCTTGTGCGGTTTTTATGGGTTTTAGTTTTAGCACTACTACTACAAGCCACCCAGAGTTGTGCCTGTTAAGATGGGTGGACATATATCTCTTCTAAATAAATAAATAAATAAGTGGATCGTTATGGCAAAGAAAGTTATTGTGCCAAGAATGGCCTACTTCCAGTAGGACCACAACCAATCCAGCAATCATAACTGGACAAAAGGCCCCAGGACATGGTCACTACCTACCTATCAAGCAGTAGCTATGACTCTTCTGCTTTTAAAGAAGAGGCCTGGGAGCTACTTCTCATAGGTGGTTTAATTAATTTTCCTGCACACTGCAGAAAGCTCAACAAGATGGTCTTTGATGGTCCCTTTCAGTTTGACAAGTTTATAATTGTTATCCTTAGGATAACATTCGATTATATTAATACCGATAATATTCAGTAGATAAAATATTAAATAGAGGTAATATTCTATTATCTTAAAATAATGTTCTATTAACTTTAAGATAACAGTGTTTAGGAACTGTATGGTACTAAAAAACCAGTTATTCATAAATCCAATTAATATTAGTCCTAAAAGTTTAGATTCTTGGACACTGTCCATCAAAAAATACACAGATTATCCATCTCACCTACTGCCTTACACAAGGAGGAGTTTGGGGACATAATGCCCCAATCAACAAAAGAAATACTAGATCACATTTCTATGCAGAGTCTAACTTTAGACAAGATAAAATCATGCTCAAATGTAAATCACTGATGATATATGACTATAACAAAAAGAGAACATCTTAATGGCTCCTCAGGGCAAGCACTGCCTCAGTTGTAACCAAATTAAGTAGTACCAAATGTATTGATGAACTCTAACTTAGTAAACTGGCTCAACAAACCTAAACCTATAGAGCCATCTAATCTGCAATGCTTGTGTAGAATTTAAAATTATTGATTTACACATTTCTTCCTGATATGAGATATCAGCATATCTGAGAGGTTGTAACACTGGGCTCAGGTTCAGAGTCAGAGAAGGGAACTAACGACTAGCAGCCTGCTGCAGAGTCAACCAATCCATCAGAAAAGAGCTGGAAGGAACTCTTCTAATTCAGCCCCTTGATCAACCAGGGGATCCTATACCATTTCAAACAAGTGGCTGTCCAGTCTCTTCTTATAAAACTCTCCAGTGATGAAACACCTACAACCTCTGCAAGGCCAGCTGTTCCACTGTTCAATTGTCCTCAGTGTTAGGAAGTTTCTCCTTAATTTGAGGTTGCTTCTCTCCTCGATTCGTTTCCATCCATTGCTTCTTGTCCTGTCCCTGGTGCTTTGGAAAGCAAGGTGAACCCATCCTCTTTGTGGCAGCCCTTCAAATACTAGAATACTGCTATCATGTCACCCCTAGTCCTTCTTTTCACTAGACTGGCCATACCCGGATCCTGTAACCGTTCTTCATACATTTGAGTCTCCAGTCAACTCCGTAAGTGCCAATGCTACCATATGGCCTGCCATCTGAGCAGATAGGGAAAGTGGAGCAAACCAGCACCCCGCAGACACAGCTACTGTCATTCTCTGAAGGTGATGGTGTGCAATTATTGCCCCCTCCCAACACCAGAGTTTGCCGAGCTACAAAGAGCATAGAGAAAAGGTGCTGCAACACTGCTGACATAGAAGGAGTCTCGCCCCACTAGATGAGCTATGCCAGGGCTGCTTCTATTTAAATGCAGCAGCAAGTACAAGCTCCTCATTGATGACCACCGCCCATTAACTCCCACTCTTTATACCTTGACTCATGTACCTCCATAGCCCTGACTTTGAACCTGGATTGGCTGATGGATATGCTACAAGTTTTGACCCTCGGAATCTGCCTGCCTGCTCTCCGGCATGTCCTTGCCAGGCCTGGGGGAAAATCTGCCTCTACACTCCAAGGGCATGTGTTTGCAAGCCTTGTTTAGAAAAGAGAACAAAAAAAAATCACTTCTTTATGTATACGTATGTGTGCTTGGCCTGGGAGAGGACAGGGGGTTGCTGTGTTGTTGTTTTTAAGATTTCATAGTCAATTTAATAAACATCTTGCCTTGCCTCTGTGTGGATGTAACTTAAATATTTCTCATCTCTGTACATGCCTGTACAGGAATCCCTCATGTGGGGCTTGTCCCATTTAGCGACCATTTTCTGCTAGGACAGGGATGAAAAAGTAGCTTTGCAACCAATTCTTGCATTTAGGACCTTCGCGGCTCTGTAAAGTAAAGGAAAGCTGGAATAAGATCATATGCACAATTGGGATTTCACATCTCTTAATGATGTATTGTATATAGCACTGGTGGTCTGTGAGAAAATGTCGGTGATCCGCAGAAAAATCTGGACATTATTTGCGTTATTTGCAACCTTCACAGTTGGACTGCGGAGACTTGCTTGGAGAGCTGGTTTCTTTAACAGTACCTCTGAGAAATCAGCACTGAGGGTGGGAATCATTATGCACGCCTAGGGGAGTGCCCCGGGCTATAAAAGGAGCCTCTCTTCGGGAGCGGTTTTCTCCAGTGAGCAGCTTCTCTTGGCTCATTCCTGTCTTTATCCCAATAGCAACGAACCAGTTTCTTTCGGAGAGAGAAGGCGAAGCGCACGGTTCTCAAGCTGGTTGGGTTGTTACACCCACAGTTCTCCCTCGAGTTGATGCACCTCCCAGACCCGCTAAACATTCTTTGTCCGGCAACCGATAAAGTGCCGGATCTGCTGCTCATTTCTGAGAGGGTGGTGGGGAGCAAGCTTTCAATATTGGTGTTGATGGCGCTACGGGATACTCAGCAGTCTCTTCTCTTAGGAAAGGGAATCGGAGTAGTAGCATTGATTCAGAAAGAGCGGAGGCGGGGGACCCTCAGGTACAGGGGGATGGGGTGGTAGGACTGTGGAGGCAAGCAAAATAAACACTGAAGTAGTGAATTGGAAGCAAGGCGCATCCAAAAAGCACGCTATTTTGCTTCCAAAATTTGTCTCACCATCTGCGCTTTCGGGCTTCTGGGGTTGGCATACAACACTTCACCATAAAATGGGTATGCATCTACCTTAAGTGTGTGTAAGTGTGGTGTTCATGCTTTGCAACAGGTTTCTCTCCACACGCGTGTGAAATCTCACTTCCAGGCACTCCCACTTATTTTATTTTTTAAAATCTGTGCATTAGGTGACCTGCAGTTAATATTAGTTATTGACAAAGGTTAGAGTTTCCGCAGATCGAAGATTCTATCCTTCCTGGTTGAATTCAAAGCAGTACCATTTTGAAAAACAGTAGAGGGGGTGGGAATGTCGAAGAGTTCCGCTCAAGCAGACGTCTGTTGATTTCTTTGAAATTTAGGAAAGTGGAAAAAGAAACAACAATGCGAGAACCAATAGCGGCCTTTACTACTGGTTTTATTAAAGAATTTAAAGGAGAGAAGTTGATGCTTGTGCTTTGCTAGTTTTTTCTTTACAGAGGTAAAGTGCAGGTTATTTTGTTTTATTTTTACTTTTTGTTTCATCTTAATCATTTTTATATAAATATTTTTGAGTTGTGGAACGAATCATCTGAGTTTCCATTATTTCTTATGGGGAAATTCGCTTTGATATATGACTGCTTTCGATTATAAGCATGTTTCTGGGACAAATTATGCTCACAATCCAAGGTTTTACTGTATTTTCTTTAACTGTAATATTTAATAACATCAAAGAGTTTCAGTTTAATAACTGGCTGTCCATAAAAAGTCAATATCCATTGCTGAGTGAAAAAGCAATGAAAATTTTTATTCAATTTTCAACAATATATTTATGTAAAAAGATATTTTCATCAGTTACAGCAATTAAAACTTGGTACTTATCTTGGCTTGAAATAAAAATGGCTCTCCGTCTTGCAGTAACGTCATTAGAGCCAAAAATCCATAAACTTATTTCAAACAAGCAGGAACAAATGTCACACTAAAATTGTGTAATACTTAAATAAACTTCAATTGTTTTGTAGTAATTAAAACAAGTTTAATAAATTTGTTACAATTTAACTCTCTTTAAAAATTTTGATTAAATAAACATTTATGATATTTTTATAATTAAATAAGCTTTTTAAATTTTGTTACATTAAATAGATACCTTTTCTATTAATAAAATGTAAGTTTTCTGATCATTATTTTACAAATGTATCTATCTTCTTTAAAAAATTCATATTAGTGATCTGCAGAATTTAAAATTATGATTTTAGTGATTATGAGGTCCGAAAGCTTGGTGACCACTGGTATATAGCATATTTTACATTGAATTGATCAACATACATACATACAAGTCAGGAACAACTATGGCAGAAGAAATCAATGGTTGTACCAATAGTAATAGGAGCCCTTGGAGCAATACCCAAAGGCCAGCCTAGATACATGGAAATTTTGAATTTATCAGACCTGAATATCCTGACTTTGCAACAAAAAAAACACCCCACCCTACTCAGAAATGCCTATATATACTGCCTTCAGTCCTTGGTTAGGACTTCAACTGTTACGTTTTTTCCAGTTCCAGACTGTGAATTGAATTGAAGATTAAACATAATAATCATTACAACAACAGCATACAAACAAAACTGGTCTTATTGTATTCCTGAATAACAAACCCTAAAAAATAATAGTGACCCAATTTAATACAGTGATTAAGGAACAAGGCTAGGAATAGGAGACTCTGCGTTCTACTCCCATCTGAGGCATGAAGTCAGATGGGTGCCTTTGTGCCAATCTCTCTCTTTTAGCCCTATGAAGCCAACAATGGCAAACTACATTTGAAATCTTGCCAAAAAAACCCAATCCTGCAGAGCTTGTCCATACAGTTGCCAAGAGACAACGTTGACTCCAAGGGTCAAAAAAAAAAAGAGGGCGATAATATACTTGAATAGCTATTTGTCGTTAGGAGGCAAAATGGTTAAAATCCTGGTCAGCTAACAGGTCTGTTGAAGTACCAGATTCCCAAATAGCGACCTGATTATCAAAGGAACCATGTCATTTGCTCTCCTAAGGTCTTCTAATTGTCATGTATCAAATAACCTAGATTGTTCCTTTGAAATTAAGGACTGCTGTAAAACTTAGGGAAGCCATTTGCAGATAGGTTTTGATTTAACAATGACAGTTGGGAGCAGAATTTCAGTTGTTAAGCAATGTAGTCATTAAGTCAATAATGTGACCGGTATCAATTTTACAACCTTTTTTTTCCATGGTTATAAAGTAAATCACCAACATGTTACCCTATGTTGTTAAATGAAACTGGCATTCCCAATTGACTTTGATTGTTGGAAGCGGTTGAGAAGGTGGCTATAATGTATTGAGTTTAATGTGGCTTGCTTAGTCATTGCCCTAAAGTAGTCGAAGCCTGCAGGCCCAGACTAACTGTCTCCAGGGGTCACTCATGCGGTAAAATGCCTAATCGCCTTTTGGCTGCCTCCTAGAGGCCACTCTGTATATAAGCTTGTTGTGCAGCAGAAATTGCTGGCTTCGTGCGTGCTCCTGCTTGCTGTATGTTGTGTCTTTGCTTCTCTACAATAAACCTGTGTTCTTTTCTATAATCCATCTCTTCAATGCCTAAGAACCAAGTATACAATAGTGGCAGTTTGCAATTGCGTGACTGCAAGACCCTACAATTGTTGTAAACACAGGCCAGTTGCCAAGTACCTGCATTGCAATCATATGATCGCAGGAGCAGTACAATCATCATAACTTCAAGGACAGATTATAAGTCCCTTTTTCCAAGAACATTGTAACTTGGAACCATCATTAAACAGTTATAAGTCAAGGACTACCTGTATAAATTAAGGACCCACTTCCTTAGTTACAGAACTACAAACAAAATCTGTCTTCCTCTTATTTTATTATGGAATCATATCGGGTTACTGTTCAACATCACTGCCTGCTGTAGAGGGAGACAAAGAATTCGGTGACAAGATCCCCTGTCAAAGTTTTCAATGATTTCTATCGTTGCATAATAAAAAGAGAGAGGAGAAAATGGTAGTAACCATCACTGGAAGGGACATCAACATGGAAGTCGACTCCGGATCATCAGTAACGATCCTATCATGGAACAGTCTGAGAACTGCCATGCCAACAATCTAGCGAAGACATCTGACCAAAACCAGCACGAGAGTAACTGACTACCAAGGGAACACCATCAAAGTACTGGGGCGAATGACACTGCCCATAGAATACAAGGACTTCAAGGGGGACCTGACTGCTCTAATAGTTGACAAGGGCCTGCTGGACTTGCTGGGACTAGATTGGTTACAGGCTTTTTGGGCTCAGGGTTGCGGGACTGAGGGAAGTCAACAAAATCCAAACTGAAGACCTAGACGAGCTAATCCAAGAATTTAAGGATGTCTTCAGACTGGATTTGGGCAGGTACAAGGGGACACCAATGTATTTTAGCCTAGATCCCACCATAGCCCCAATTAGACTAAAGCCCTGGAGATCTCCATTTGCCCTCAAGCCAGCGATAGACAGGGAACTAGAGAAGCTAGTCAAACAGGGAATACTAGAGCCCATAGACCATGAGAAGTGGAAAATGCCAATAGTAACCCCACTAAAATTAGATGAGTCTGTGTGCATATGCACCAACTACAAATGCACTTTAAATAAGGCATTGCAACAGAGCGCCTATCCTGTGCATCTGTTACACTTCCTGAGACCCGGGAAAATATTCAAGAAGTTAGATCTAGCCCAGGTGTACTAGCAGCTGCCAGTAGATGGCGCAACTGCTGAAGTCCAAACAATTGTTACCCACAGGGGGCATTTAAGTGCAACAGATTGCAGTTTGGAGTGAGTGTAGCCCCCAGAATATTCCAAAATATCATGGAGAGGATTTGGGGACAAATCCCGGGGGTGGCACCATATTTTCACGAAGTGCTAATCACGGTGTCGGACATCAAACACATGCACCATAGAGTCAAGCAAGAAAAGTGCCATATTGGGTCAAGAAGGAAAAGTACCATATTGGGGTAACAGAGGCAGAATTCCTGGGTTACTGAATAGATGGGAAAAGTATATACCCCATGCACAATAAAGTCAGGGCCATTATAGATGCCTCCAGCCCAAACAACAAAACGCAACTGCAGGCATTCCTGGGTCTACTAAATTTTTACAGGAACTTCCTGAAAGGGAAGGCAACAGTGGCAGACTCCCTACATAGGTTGCTGACCAAAAATAAAGCATGGGAATGGGAATTCCAAGAGGAGGAATCATTTAAAGGGATCAGGGCACTCTTAACGGAAGAGTCCTTCCTCGTTCAATACAATACCACCCTCCCAGTCACACTAGCCATAGACACCTCACCCTATGAGGTAGGCACAGCCCTGAGTCACCAACTTCCCAACAGCTCCAAGGCCCCCATAGCCTTTAACTCCTGAATACTCTCATCAGCAGAACGTAATTATAGCCAGTTAGACAAGGAGGTCCTAGCCTTAGTATCCAGTGTGAATAAATTTCACAAATACCTATTTGGCTGGAAGTTTCAATTGGTCACAGACCACAAGGCACTATTAGGGCTCCTAGCAGAGAACAAACCTACCCCACAGGCCCTCTCACCCAGGTTCACCAGGTGGACCATATTCCTCGCAGCCTATGAATATAAGCTGATCCACCGCCCAAATTACCTGTTAGCTGATTGGCTGGCATTGTCCCTTAAACAATATAAGGGAGCAGGCCAGCCAACAGCCATTTGCTTGTTGTACCGGACTTATTTACAATAAAATGCTGAAGCTGCTGTTCTGTTTGTCTCCTTCCAAACTCACACCACACTTCACATGCAGTAATTGTACATTGTTTGGCCTTAAGCTTTAAGTTTCTTTAAAATGGCTGCCAATGTTATGACTTACGATTGTTTAAGTACTGAAAGAAAAGCTCTGAGCTCCCAGCTTGCCAGTGAAGCATTTCTGTCTATCGATTTAAATTAAACAAATTTTCAACTAAAAACCACTGAAATCTAAACTACTACAAGCCTGAAATTGCTAGAAAAGAAAGCTAATAACTAGTATTCCATGATTTGAAGAAAAGCTGCTTGGACCACCAATATGTTGCTTAAAAAGAAACAACTGTAATTTCTTCCCTCTCCTCCTCTCTCCTCCCTTCCTTTGCAAACTTTCCTTGCCTGATGCTCTCTGAATTAAACATTCAATTAAACAATCAAGTATTAAACCAGGAAAGGAAGCTAACTAATATGGCATACATGATAATTGAAAACACATACTAGAACTGCATTGTCAGTACAGGACAATTATTGGACGTTGATGAGATTTTAATCGAGCAAGGTTTTCTCCTGAAGAATTGTTGCCCATGGTAAATATGAAGGAGAAATGCTGATTTGAACCAATCAATGACACATTCAGAGAATATATGTTATACTTATGTTTTGAAGAAACACTAGAAAAAAACAGGTTGCATTTTTAAAATAAATTATTAACCATGAATTTTTGATTTGGACAAAAGATTAAGGATTAAGAATGAGAGAATGCATGGATCAGAAGTGCTTAAGCTAGAATGTGAATATTTTTGGGTGACCAAAAATAAAGACCGTAAGAGGCAGGTCTTTTTAGCTGATTTAGATGGAAAATTTCCCCTGGAGCTGTTAAACATTCAAACTTGTAAAAAACAAATGTGTAAACGTTTCTTGGAAAAACTGTACTGTGTAAAAGGTACTTGGCACACTGTTACTATAAACCAAGTGGGAATATATCTGTAACGTAATAAAAGAGCTTATTGGAAGCAATATTCTACAAGGTGTTGGCTCGTGTGCAGCCTACTAGGAGTTGCTACTTGAAATGGTGACAGCCGAGTGAGAAAAAAGAATTTAGCTCATTTTACAGAGCAGGTGGCCTCTTGGCAGAATCGAGCAACCAGCTCAATTCTATTGTAAAATAGGTTAAATCTGAGTTTTTTTAAAAAAGAAAATCATGTAAGAAAAACATTCAACTTCTTGCTCTGGACACTGCTGTAGGGTATTGCAAACCAAAACAACTAGACACAAGGATAGTTTCTTCCTCCATGTCATCAACCTGTTAACTAACTTACACAACACTGTTAGTGAGGAAGGTGTTTTGTGACATGATGATTGTACTTTATAACATGATGAATGTACTTAGGATTGTGATTATATTCATGATTAAGATCACGGTTTGTCGATCGCCGCTTATATGTACATGACAAGATGAATGTACTTTATGATTATGAATGTATCATTGATTGTAATCACAGTTTGTTTATTGCATGTATGTAGGTATAGAGCATGTACATCAGAGACAAGTTTCTTGCGTGTCCAGACACACTTGGCAAAATAAATTCTGAATCTGATTCTGAGATAGAAAATCATTTTTCCACCAGAGCAGATGGAATGATATATGAACAGCTTTTAAGACATCTGAACTATTGGAACAAAAGACTTTGGGATCTGGGTTCAAATGCAAGTGCAGCCAAGGAACTGGTTTAAGGACATGTTATTTTTACTAGCTTCATTTATTCTGAGAATTCTGAATTCTAATAAATAACCTGACTAGACAAACGCTATAGAACAAGATTTTCCCAACCTTGGTTATTTGAAGATGTTTGGATTTCAATTCCCAGGATTTCCCAGCCAGCATATTCTGCATTTAAGCTCTTTCAGAATGTTTGCTTTTCTTAAAATCTTCTTTCTATACTGTACTTGTTGTGCTTCTTCTGTTGCAGTAGTATGAACAGGATGAAACAATGCCGGCTGGCGACCCCCAGGGGGAGAGCCTTCTCTGTGGCAGCACCCACCCTCTGGAATGATCTCCCCCC
>JANHFO010004835.1:88030-99688 GCA_032468095.1 Pareas carinatus | reverse complement strand
TAGTCACCATTGCTAATAAAGCCATTGAAAAGAGTCTCCCTGCCTCGTTCTTCGAACCCGATCTACGGCTACTTCAAATACATACTATTTACACAATGTTGCCACGAAAACCACACACTCAATGAAACTGAGATCCAATCAAAAGCATATCTGAGGTCAAATCAAAAGCATTTTTTATTAGTTTGCCCATGCAAACTTCTATTACAGGATTCATTGAGAGGCTATGAAGCCCTACAACTTCTAGATCTGTGCACAAGAATCTCTCCAAATTTTACCAACAAACTTTACTCATTGTAGCAGAAAGGCAAAATGCATAATATGTGGAAAACAAATACACTGAATGAAACTGACTTATACTCTAATTAAAATTTAATTTCATGCAGCATTTGTTCTGGTTCCCTTTACTTTTTCAAGGAAAATTGCTAGTCCATCATTTCAAGACCAAGTACTCCTTCAGCTTATTCTACAGCAACAAAGAAATCAATATTGCAATTCACATCAATATTCAATTATATTACTCACTTTAATTGACACAAAGCCCCAGTTATACAGTGTACTCTGCCATACATTGGGAATGAAGCTGCTGCATGGAGTAAAGACTTCTCAGCTTGCAATATTTCTCTTTCAAGATTTTCCAACAAGTATTTGATAACTATATATAAATAAAAAGATAGAAGGGTATAAGTCTTTGTAAATACTATTCCTTAACCAAATTCTAGTTTTATATCAAGCAGACAACTAAATTACAAAAAAGCAACAAATTAATGATAGAGTCACTTTTAGAGATAAAACTAGACTACCACAAACTCCTTAGATCAACAATGTCAGGAATCTGCCTTGAAAACAGTCCATGTTCAACAGTATAGCACAGTCAAACTTCAACACAGGAAGTATTTTATAACATTTTATATTATGTCATTATCTGTTTTATGTTTATATTGCAAAATATTTTATAAAATTTAACAAATTTCAATTTCTTTGGAGTCATAAATCCTAGATTCAGATACATTTTGTAAATTAGTCCATTCGATTTAAAAAGCTTCACCTTTTGGTGCATGGATTTGGCCAGTTCTAGGTTACAGGAATCAGTGTTTTAATAAGATATAGATTGAGAATATACAGACAGAAAATAAAAATGAAAAATGGTTAAAGATGTATGTTCTCAGACAAAATGTGAGCAAAATCAATGAAATTTGCTGTAGCAAGTTTCCAAGATCAAAATATGTAAGTGGCACCTGATCCTGAATACATGGTATCAGGCTGGATATGAAGCTCAGAGAATTGGGGGTTAGGCTATTAGAAAGACAGACTGTTGGAAATATTTATATGCCTTATAAGTTTCAATAAAAAAATTCAAAAAAGCAAATACAGAAAGCTTTTAAAAGCTCATACTTAAACTAGTTGGTACCTAAGACCGAAAACACAAGGACAAAGTTTAAATTAAAATAGAAACATATTATGTCTGAATACAAAGACTTTGACTGGACATAATAGTATCATTCTTCAATACAGAATGGAAATTTTAGACTACAGAATGTATAATAATGACCAGATAAAGTGTTCTTCTCTAGTGAGTCAGCAGGTAGATCTTCATTTGGCTGAAACATGCTCAGAGGTTGATAACTTTCTGAACAAATCTTCAACAATCCTTTTTGATGTATTAAGAATTTCAGTAAATAGGAAGCAGTCACACAGTCATATGGCTTGGAACTTCGGCTGAGCTGAATAGCTACTTGAAACAATGGCTGTAGTTTTTCAGGATCCTGAAATATGCAAGGGAAAAAAAGTTTTAAATGCTAGCTGGTGAGTCCAAACTATAACATGCTCAGTCATCTGGATATTCAAATAGAAATCTTGACTTCTGATTAACATGGTTAATCAATGTCTAATCAGTGCTAGAGGAATTTTACATGTGGCAATTTTGAAACTGTCAGTATCTAGTCACCATGAGTGAGCTGGGGTACCATATAAATTTAATAATAATAAAAAATAAATAAACCTGTAAGCTGTGCCTTTTACCTGAAAATAAGGCAAGAAAGGATGAAGCTTCATTAGAATGTCAAATGCCAAGGTCTTTACTTCCTCAAATGTGCTGGCAAAACAGTGCAACAAACTTTCGGCACGAGAACAATCAACTTCTTGGGCTATTTGGAATAATTCTTGGTTTTGGCCTATTAAAAATGAAAACATTTACAAAGACAGTTGATTTGGAGCATGGTCGTAATAAAACAACAACTATGAACAATATTCCTTCTAATGGATCTTATTATTCGGAATTACTTACCATATTAAGAAGTCTAAATTTACTCTATTAGATAATAGACTTGTTTTCTTATGCAGTAAGAAAATGCCACATGGTATCATTATCATAATAGCAACATCAAAACAATATATTATTGTTATATCATTTCTGTTTTCTGCTAACACAGTCATACCTCAACACTCAACTGCTTCAAAACTCGTCGAATTCAGTATTAGATGTGTTTTGAAGTAGAAATCTTGTCCCGGAACTCATCTTTTTCCCAGTAGTCGACTTGCAAGGAAGAATTTGCTGATGTTGGCTACTTTGTGACACACTATTTCTTCTGGTCGAAATAGTGGGTCACATGGCAAGTCACGTGGTTTTCTTGATACCCATCAGTTTTAGGATTTGGCACATATTCCAGAACAAATTACTGATGAGGACCAAGGTACCACTGTATAAGAATTCTAGCAATCTTCAGAGTCTTTCTATGTACACTTCACCAGAATTAGTGTTGCTTATTTGACATCTGTAACCACAGTTATGATAATGTTCAGGCCTTTTTTAAAAAAAATCAGCTACTGATACTAGAATCAATACGGATTTATTGCTGAAGGAACTTAGCCTGTATGAAGCCATCTGTTTTCCTCTTCCAGATAGATGCTTAACTAATAATTAGAGAAAAGCATAAAACTAAGTTGTTGATGAAAATTCTCCAGGTAGAGTTGCCTGGAAGTTGAGACAAGGCAACTAGACTTCTTTTCTTTTTGGTTTGAAACTTTTTGCTGCTTATCCAAGTAGTTTCTTCAGTCTGCATAAGTTGGTTATGGGAACTCTATATATACCCTCTAGGGTAGTTTCATTTCTCAATTAATTTGAATAGGTTCATTAGGTGAGTAGGCAAAGAGCCATTAGTAGTAATTGCTCCTAAATCCTTTCTCCTAGATGGGTCATCAAGTGGCCTCCCTGGTGACCTGTGAAGTGGTCTTTATCTTCCTGGGGACTGATGCATGAGCGGCAAAAAAATGGGAGTAGAATATGTCTGAGGTCTCCACTTAACTGAGGAAAAGATTCTCTACTTTAGCATAAATGGATTCCTTCACTCCTCTCTCAAACCATCTCAGAAAATAGATAGTTATCTATCAACCAGGGAAGGCCAGAAATGGCTATCATGGGATTGCACCTCTCTGCAAAATCATAATTGTGAGCTGGGCATGAGAGCGCCTCGATCATGATCACATACTAGGATAACTAAACTTCAAAGACTGATCGTACATGCATTATTTTCAACACCACTGAAGTTTTCAACAGTCACTGAATGGATGAATGCAAGCCAAGGAGTACTCATACACTTTAGTGGGAAATATATCTATAGACTCCTTGTGTTGAATGGATCTCAGCATGCACTTTGTTTCTCTAACTGAAACACGTCAGGTTAAAAAGAGAACCATAAAACAAACAATAGTTTCTTTCTCAGATTTGTTTCTGATAAAAATAGCTATCTCTTTTGAGTGGATAAAAAGGCAACTTAAACCATAGCAGCTTTAGGGAAGGAACCTTCCAGCATGTTTATAACTACAGGTGGCAGCATTTTACCATCCGAACCCAGTTCTTACCATATATTATAAAATATTCTTATTCTTTGACAATTTCATTTTTGGGATGAAAAAATGTTTTAAGTTTTAAAACTGATACATTAACTTTAGTATTTCTTGGAAAATCACTTTAATAGCCTACCTTCTGAATTAGGAAATGTGTCAGCTATTGTTCCCAAAAGAGTCAGTGCAGTAAATCTGCTTGGATGGGATGAGCCAGGAAATAGGGATTCAAACAGTATACTGCAGACAGAAGAGATGAAATCCTAAAGATAAAACAGTAATTATATTTTTACCTGTCATAATGACCAAATACAAATTTCCTTTGGAAAGAGGAGTACATTTTTTAAATCTATGAATATACGTAGATCATTGTGGGGTAACTTCCAGCTAGGCTGGAGGGAGGGGTCAAATAGTCGAGGTTGGAGTCATTGTGCAACTGCAAATGGCATAAGCATGATCCGCCCCCCCCAGAAAAACCATGATGAAGTCTTATCTGGCTGTTTCCAGGAGAAGGCAAGCATTCTGTTGAGATTCTTGTGACACAGGTGACAAACAATAACATTTCAGCCTGAGACTATTCGTGAGTGGATCAGGTTGCTTGCGCCTGATAATACAATTATGTTTGAAATCTATGCTTGAAAAATCCTTAGTGGCCTGGTTCACCAAAACATCAAACAAATCATCACTTCTTACCCTGGTTACCATCACAGTAACTAGGTCAAGGTCTACAATTCTAGGAAATACAAATCATCCATAAGTCTTGCAAGATTCTCTTATCAGACTTTGTGTGAGCAGAATGTGGACAAGGCATCATTGTCTGCACTAGCAGAACAGGCAACAGTGGGCACAGTCAGGGTATCTCATCCCATCAGAATTTGAGAGGTATGTTCTGCAGCTGCCAAGTTATAGAAGTTCTTCAGTGCAGTTACCTTTTTAGAAATTTCACATTTCCATCTCTTTCTTGCAGGAATAAGTGGATGTGTCTTGGACACTATCCCAGAGCTGATTTCAAGTTCTCACAACAATGTATACCTTGGGGAATATACTCTGACCACTTTTTTCCTAGCCTAGTAGTAGCTAGAGTAGATTGGTAGGTATAAAAAGCTGGTCTCACCATTAGCATAGAAAGGAATTTGTATGAACTCAGTCACTAAGTGAACAATACAGCTTATACATTTTAACTTGTTCCTGGTCTAAAATTAGCTCCTCTACTTAGCTGTTCCATTCTGATAACTTGAAGGCTCTACCCAGCATCTGACAGGAAGATTATTTAAATCACAGGCCCCCAAAACCCTGGGCCACAAACACTGGACAATCGTACAAGAGCATATTTTATTTCTGTGAGTGGCAGGTGATCGCACTTGCATAGAAAGCTCCGTTTGTGCGAGCTTTTTACACAAAAATATTACCACTTTAGATTAGAGCAATTTACAAAACATACCTTATATTGCTGTAAAGTTGTTAATGGATCCCATATAAGTGACTGATTACTTTGTTTAGACTTCAATTGCTGCATTTTATGAATTGTCTGGGAGCTTTCATATATCCGGCAGAACAGCTTTTGAAAATGAGAGCAAAACAGAATTCAATTATATAGATAAAAGATGTCATTGTAAATTAGTTTACATATTTTAAAAATCTATAGAGACTTCGTGAAATTTCATGTGTATTGTATTTCCTTATAGCACTTTGAAAAACATGGGATACATTTCACATTCACGTTTTGAAATTACCTTTTTCAGTAAGGAACAAATCTGTTGCCTCACTGCTGCTGATTGGTTGTTCAAGTTGTATCTAATGAAAAACTGTATCAGTTGCATTTCTTCTATGGAAATTACTTCTGTGCTGCGGTGACTTTCACATAGTAGACCCAAAGCATCTATTCGGACCTTTAAAATTAGAAGTTTTTAATTATCTGGTTTCTCTCTGAAATACCAACTCTAACATTTAAAACATTGAGACATGTACCTCATCGTGTTGGTGAACCAAACCTTGTTTTATACAGCTCACAGGCACAAGGCCATCTTGTATTATGACTGCAAACTGCAAGTGCCCATGAGCCCTGGCCGTTCTTAAGCATGCCATCAGGGCTCCAACAGTTCCTCTGGTTTTGTAAGATCCTTAATAAAATAAATAAAATCTAATTAACAAAGATAGTGGTTAATCACTCATTTCCTTCTTGGCTCAATATCCCCATAAAACCATATCCACCAAACAGATTAGTGTAGCTTAATTTTTGTGATACACGCAAATGTATCAAGCACTATCGTGGCATTTAAATACCAAAGCCATATAAAAATGCTTTGTTGGAAAGGAACAGCTTAGAAAACAACCATTTGAACTTGACCAAAGATATGGCTACTCTAGTGGCTGGAGACATTCTATGAAGTGATATGAAAAGTCCTTCACAATATGAAAATCAAAACTTTCAATTAAAATGTGACATTTTGTGGTATGAGTTAAAGTTGGAAAAAAAACTGGCTACTTTTAATAATGTTTATGAAGAAAATTAATATAAGGTGGAAATGACCAACTTTGCTTAGCTTTGTAGTAAAGAATATAAAATTTGTATCATTATTAATTGAAAGGCTTCTAAATTCTAGTCCCAGTTATCAAGGGTCATCTTTACTTTTGCTTTAAGTAGCTAGGAACTTGGAATTCTATCCTCTCCCATTCTGAACAAATTCATCTCAAAAAATAAAAAAAACACATAATCACTCACAAACTCAGCCTATTTATGGATACCTTACACTACAACATGTCAAGTATGAGCTAAAAGGTCTTACCAACATTAGACTCTGTTGAAATCTGAAGTATTTTAATCATGTAGTTCAAACTTTCTGGGCTACATTTTAGCAATTTTGGTAAGTAATAATCTGTCACATAGGTGGCTTGTTCTGGATTTCCATCACATAAAATCAAAAGCAGAGGATAAACCCATGTCTCATGCCAACTATCAATCCAGGTGCTTCTTTCTGAAGTGGATATAAGATGCCTCTTGTGATTCACAAACATGATTTCCAATAAATCACTTGCATAAGGTGCAAAAGACTGATCGTTCATTACGCCCAAGATTTGCACAGGAATTGTTCTGTCAATTTCCAAAAGATTTTCAACGCCAATACACTCCACAAGATATCCAAGTGATGAGTATTTGCCTTTAACATGCCATTCTAAACCTAGCAGGCTTTCAGTTAATTCTGAGAAGTAAGGGTCTGGTTTTATTATGGATTCTTTCACAGCAGTCTGATGTATTTGAAGAAGATTTTTAAATATTAGCTTGGTCTGGTGCCTAACTGCATCTAGTGGATGTTCCCAATGCGCGTACACATAATCCAACATTTTACCAATGGTTTCTGAGTTTCCATTGAGATTGAAATTTAGATTTCTAGAACTTGATTGAAGACAATCCATTGCTACATTAGTCCAAATAGCTAGAATTCTGGATAGAGATGCTGCCATTACAGACTCTTTCAACCTTGGAGAAACAAAGTAAAGCAGGATAGAAATACATGAGCATATTTTAAAACAAACTGAATATTAATGCTCAAATCTTTGCCAAGTGTCACAAATATCATGGCTTTTTTCTTCCTCATTCTACCTCTTATTTACATTTATTTGAATGTTTTTGATTTATAATAAAACTATTTCTTCATACTTTTTTTATGCTGTGCTCAATGTCTGATCTTTATTGTCCATTTTTCTTCACAATGTTTTTCTCTTTATGGGCTACATATTTTAGAGTATATGCAAACTGCTCTTTGGATGCAGAAATATTTCCAAGTGGTAGGGAAAACTGTAATGCGAGATGTGAATCTAATTTACATTGTTTAAAACCTAAAAACTATGCCTGCTATCTTCTATAGCAGTGGTCGGCAACCTTTTGGACCTCACAGACCACTACATTCATAATTTTAACCACTAATATGATTTTTTTTTAAAGATAAAACCTCATTGTTTTAGACAGGACCATTTTCTCATGAAGTTAACAGTGTTTAGTTCCAGATAAGCAGATTGGGAGATTTTTATAAAATAATACTTCTGCCTATTTTCTCTACAATAACAAATCTATGAGGTGGCTTGGGCTTAGAGTGAGTGGCTGGCTCTAAGTTCGTGAGGAATCCTGGGAGTTGAAGTCCACAAATCTTAAAGTTGCCAGGATTGGAAACCTCTGGTCTAGAACCTAGAGAGTTCTGGTTTCTAGGCTAGAACTTCAACTACTAAATTCACACTGGCTCTAAATATTCTATTTAATGTTGTATTTCAATACTCGTAAGATTTACAGTGCAACTTGAGTCTTGTCAATGAAGAATCTGAGTTTCATTTATATTATTAAAACTATAAAAAATAAAAATAGATTTTACCGTGTGCTTAAGGTCAACAAAACAGAGGCTATATCCAAGAGTAGTTTCTCTGCATTTTCTCCCATGCTGTGATCTTTCCAATCTAACATAGCAAGTGCTCCATGGCAAAGAAAAAGGAGGACTGAGTCAGAAAGTTCAGCAGTACAAAGACCACCACAGCTGTCCACAAACCACTTTGGCATATCAGAACACTTTAATAAGCCACAAATCAAGTCACTGATCTGCAAAAAAGGGAATGTAATATAACTAATATGAGATAAAAAAATAAAAAGTATGGTTTACTAGACCACTGAAAGGTAAGAAGTTACAACATAACTGGCAAAATGCAAACGTTATTTATTATACAGCTAACACTGAATGGAAATTATGAGAGCTAAACTTCAAACAGTATCTACTGTATGCTTCCAAAGCCATCCTGTTCTATAACAGTATCTACGATTGCTATTTGTCTCAATTTTTACCCCCAAACACCAGTTTTATCAAGGTGCATTATAAGCTATCGCCAAATCTGTATAGAATTACATTTGCTCATAGTCAAAATTCAGATCTACAGATTTGAGTAAATCTGTGGAACCAAAATTATAGTTGCAACCTTTTTAAAATCATCTGATAATTATTCCTGTGAATTCAGTGAGATTAACTTTCAAGTAAATGTTATCTTGTCCCAAAGGTGCTTATAGTTAAATGCTATCTTATTGCACTGTAAAATGACAATATTTTCTGTAATAGAATTTACATAAAACATGAAACTTGTAACTAATATTGAAATGGCTACTCTTTCTGTTACTTCTCTTTCTTCAATTAGTTTAATATTTCAAATACACATTCAAAATTAATTTTATACATATTTTTACTTTTTCAAAGGAAACAGACTAACCAAACAAGGTAACCTCTCAACAGGTTCAAACATAGTCTTAATAAAAAGAACAACAGCCAACCCTGCTGAAGTCTGGACGGTTTGCAGAAGGTCTTCTAAGTAAAAGAAAAAGACACTAGAATTATAAATGGCATTTAAAGTACTTGAGCACCACTCTGCTTTGCTTAAATAATAAGGTAATTCTTACTATACTGTTTTCTATTGCATTTAACATGCTAATTCTCATAATCATACCAAAGACAATTAACTTGCTGCTTGTATCCTACAATATATAATAGTTGTTTTATCTAGTATCCTAGACTTGTAGATTGCCTATTAGAATTCTATGACTGTTCTAAGTCTATCATAAAAACATATCTCATGACATGATGAATGTATTTTATGACATGATGAAATGATGAATATATTTTATGACATGATGAAATGATGAATGTATTTTATTATTATGATCACAATTTATCACTTGTAGCTTATATGTGCATTGAGAGCATATGCACCGGAGACAAACTCCTTGTGTGTCCAGACACACTTTGTCAATAAAGAATTCTATTCTATTGTAAAAAGAAAATTATCAACATTACTGTATACAGCAGCCTCAATTGTCGATCAAATTATGCAGATTATTTGTTTCTAATTTTGCACGTTGTAGAAATCATGGTCAAAATTTTAATTTAAAAGTGCATGTAATAAATCAGTATAATAAAATATATGACTTAATATAATACATGGCCCCAGCCACTCATATAACTGTAATATAAGAGAAAACAAAAACAAAAAGTATGGTTTACTTGATTGAATACCAGCTAGGGTCAAAAAGTAGCCTTTGCATAAATAGAATGTTTCTTCCATTTTCATAAACAACTACAAATCATAATACGCTGCTACATACAGAAGGAGAGTGTTTTTAACAACTACTCCCTCTCCTGCAACTTCCCAATCCATCTTTTGTGCTGATCAATGTCTATCACTCTACATCTTGCTCAAATCACTTTGGTTGGCAGCTTTAAAAATACAATATAGCAATTAAGAAAATGAAGATAAATACACAACATGAATATAGTAAATGAATGGCATCATAATATGCTCCTTTAAACATGCAGAGCAGATTTTGAAAAGGTTGTACACAAGCTGGAGGAAATGACCAGAGGTACTCCTTATTTACTGATCACAATTCGAACTGGAAATTCTGTCACAAAGTGCTGTGGTCACTAAGCAAGAAGGCACACAATCATGGCAGACTTACAATATCACTTCCCCTTCCATTGTTAAATAAATTACAGTGGTCATTAAATGAGTCATCATCACGTAACAGTGATGTGCAATTTCACTTCTGCATTCTCCATCCATTCTCCTGGTTAAGACTGGTTTCAAAGCTGTTTTTTGTTATAACCATTACAATTTTGAACAGTCACTAAAAAGGTTAATTGGTAAGCAAGACCTGTACCCCTTTGGCAAGCAGAATTGCATTCATAGAAATTTTTAAATCCAACCCAAGTTTTTTTAAAAAATAAGAAAGAGTGACATTATTTTACTACAAAGATTCTTATTCCTAAGTTTAGTTTTCTCTCTCTTTTGAAATAAACTGTTGGAGAAAATTGAAAATGAGCAGGTGAAAATCATTAAATAAGCATTTCACATTACTCGATTTGTTATTAATGGCCAATGACCAGTAAACAATAAAGTAGCTTTAAAAACTTAAATTATTAGCATTATTTACCATTATTTAAGAAGCACATAAAGCTGTTCAGAAGTCCACACATACATTGCCAAATGGGAGAATCCAATTTCTTCCAAAAACATCCCTGTATATTTTCTAGAACTTTTTGGATCAATGTCATGGAAACTTTAATTCCCATAAGCAAATCATGCATCAGCCGAGTTTGAGCAATGTGATTTCCACTGAATTTCCTTTAAAAAGATATAAATAAGACAGTAATTTCAAATCTGCTTGTGACGATCTTTTAACCCCCCCAAAGTAGATTTTGGTAGCATATGAAAAACTGCAGGGGGAACTCTTCCTTTTATGATAAAAAACTTTCCAGTACTATACTATAGATATAACCCCATGTTTTAAAATTTAGCATGAATGCCACTAATAATTCTTGAAAGAGTTTTTCAGAATGCAGGGATTGCTATAAAAAGGTTCTAATATATTCCCCCTTGCTGCTCTGCATCATTTTCTTCAAAAAATGATCTAAAAAGAGAGGTGCTATAGAAGATACTCATTCATAATAATTATATCATAACAATATCTACATGCATGTACAGTTTATGAGCATGTAGAGCAAAGGATAGAGATTCATATACCGTATTTTTCACACCATAAGACGTGGGGGGGGAGTGTCTGCATCTTATGGAGCGAATACTCCCAAAAAGCGTGGGAGATCGCTCCGCTGGACACCGGGAACGCTCCAATTCAGCCTACAGGGCGATCTTTGACTTTGGAGCGTCCCGCGGAGCGATCTCCGTGCACCCCGAAATCGCTCCGTGGGACGCTCCAAAGCCAAAGGATCGCCCTGCAGGGCGATTTGGAGCATTCCCAGCACCCCGTGGGCGTGCGGAAATCGCTCCGCGGGA
>JANHFO010004835.1:49602-63376 GCA_032468095.1 Pareas carinatus | reverse complement strand
AAGCTGACTTAAGCAAAGCATACTTCTATCTCATGCAGAATTACTTAACATATTTACTTGATATGATCACTCTTTAATCCCAGGTTTCTTTTATTAACAAGCTGAGGGCTATTATCTGACTATGTTCGGTGTTTTAGCTGGATCTTGCTTTGGACATTTTTCTTTTTTCCACCTTAAACTCTAAATGTGCAGTTTAACTGCATGACTCATTCTCACTTACAGAAATACAGGCACTGGAGTAATTTTTTTCTATAATGAAATTTGGGGTTACATTGGAACCTTGGGTGGGAATGATTAGATAAAAAGCAGAATCATGGAAATTCTATTGTAATGAGGAGAAATATATATTTAGATTCTCTGAGATTATTTATTTATTTATTTCCATTTACATTGTACGGCGACCCATCTCAAATTCATGATTTTGCATAGCTAACAGCACTTTAAAACACAACATATAACAATAACAATATTACTGTCAGCCTCAGTTGTAGACCAGATCAAGAAATCGGCTCCACAGAAAGGTTAAAAATACTTTTATTGAGATTGGCTGTAAAATAATTTTGCAAGTCTGTACTGTGCCTCCTTGTCCTCCTCCTTATAATTCAGTACTTCTCTGAGCTGCTTTGAAATGTTATCTCATGGACTTCTAAAGCAACAGAGCCTGCGTAGCTCTGTCAAGGTCATAATCTTCCTTTACCCTCTACAAATATGTATGTAATCAGCAGCTAAGGTAAAAACTAAACAAATGATAAACAAAATCTGGTGGGCCATGCCAACCTCAGTGACACAATCCTGTCTTTAAGACCTTGAGATAGGCCAGCAGACTTTCCACATAAATTGTAAACTGTAGCAAATATTTGCAGACTCTGGTGTTTTGAGATGAACTTAAAATGCTTTCCCTTAAGATTTAGAATATGGTTTCTTAAATTTATTTATTTGTGCAAGATTTTTAAGCTACCTCAATCATCTGACTCTAAGAGGTTTACACTTAATCAAATTGCAAACAATATGAAATCCCACATCTAAAAAAAATCCCAAAATTTAAAAACGTCATCAGATAATGATAAAAAGATCTAAAGCACTGAACTCTGAGTATCTATCAAAATAAAACTGTCTTTGCCACCATCTTGAAGATAGGACAATATGCGGGTCATCTGGATCTTGGGGCAAGCAAGCTGTTCCAAAGTGCCAAAGTGATGGGACTGAAAAGACTTTTTTTAGCACCCGAGCCTCTTCTTTCTCAGAAGAAGGGAATGTAAAGCAACCCTCTCAGCTTATAGATATGTTCCAGTTCTATCCAGAGGAGATAGTCCCTTAAGTAACCAGGAGCCAAGCCATATAAAACTTCACTGGTCAGTACCAGGACTTAAGTGTACTCAGAATCCTATAGGTAGCAATTGTAGGTTTTAGATTATTGAAGATCTAATAGCAAAACTATAGGTATGCCAACAAGCCTATGCATAATCTGTATATGCCATTGACCTCCTGCGACCAAAATGTGGAAGCATAGTAGGTGCAGTAAGTCCCAATATCCTTGAAGATTATCTCATTGCACAAATGCAAAATCTATTAAGAACCTTAATTGTCAGCAGCACTTTTTTCCCTAAAGCTATGAGGAACACAAAGGGAGTGATCTTTAGCAGAATTTTGACCAGGAACAAAAAGTTTTCCGCAATGTAATTCTGCTGGAGGTAGTCCTTCTCCCCATCTACTATTAAATTAAACAGACAGTGTTAGTGTCATATGTTGACACTTTTTGAAAGGAATTCAACCGTCTAATCCACTGGAAAGCTCCCACAAACAAAACAGAGAGGGGGAGTTTACTAAAAAATTAAGCTTGTCCCCTAACAGAAGCCTCCCCTTGGCAGAGAAAATTAGATGGATTCTACCCTCTGGGTGACCTAGTGTGATCCTTGATATATAATTTCATCTCTGCCTAGAAATGTTGGTAATAAACACTGTATATATTATTGTTTTAAGTATTATTTAGGCAGTGTATTTTAACCTCTTGGACACCTTCAACCCCATATAATACCTATTCATGATTATTAATGTTTTCATTGAGAATTGACATGAAAAATTGCATGTTATATTTTTTATACTTTTATATAGATGCAGCATCTTGAAAAACAAGTTATTGATGCAGATCGTCAAGCAGAAAAGGCTTTTCAACAGGTATGACTGTAATAAGCAATTATATGTTCCGAAATTATATGTATAAAGTATGGGTTACTGTGGATAGATAGATCTTCAGATAGAAAGTATCCATAACTACTTTTTCAGAAAAGTTTCACAGGGAAGAATTTTTAAAAAGCTAATATTAATAATGAACCTTGTTGTCTCAGGTTTATAATGCCTTTAGGTATTTTAAAAGTAGTCCTTGACATACAACTGGTCACTTAACAGCAATTCAAAGTTATAATTGACTCCAAAAAGATGTTTCTTATGCCAACGGCCATCCCTCTCCCCATGGTCATGTGATTACATTTTGGGTACTTGGCAAAAGGAATTATGTTACTGCAATTTATTTATTTATTTTTGCCAGAAACAGGTGTTTACTTTTGGTTTCTGGCAAAAAAATATGTCCCAGACAATGGTTTTATTTAATGACCATTGTGATTTGATTAATGACCACTGCAAAATAGTGTTGTAAAATCAGGTTCGTCACATGATGACCCACAACATACATCTGTAAATTCAGGCTCAGTTATGTTTGTCATTATATCTTTGGTGGTAACTCTGCACATGGACTTGCACCATATCTTCTTACATAAGGTTTACCACAACTAGAAACTATTGCATTTTGCCTGATTTGTTATAGTAAAGATACCGTAAGCTTTTTCAGATTGGATAGAAACTCCTAATAATACCATAGTTATTTCTGATTGATCATTCTTAATATATTGTTCGCTTTTGCTAATTATTGATTATTGAATTAATTTTGACAATAGCCTTAAAGTGCCAAATAGATGTAAGACTACCTTTACATTTATCAATGTGTGAATGATTAATGCTATTTCATAGTTGTTCAAAATGACAACAATAAAAGATTGCTGAACGTTTTTTAAAAATCAATTCAGCATTAATTCAGATCATATTTTCAGCATGCCATATTTTAAATTGTACTAGAATTTATTTATAGATTAAGGTTGCCTTATGTGCTATTTGTGCACAATTCAGCTAGTCTTTGAATTATGATGGCAATTGGATCCAGATTTTTCATTGCTAAACTATCACATGACCGCATAGCTTAGTGACAGCAATCCCTTCAGTCCCCAGTGCTGTAGTTTAACAAAAGTTGTTAAGCAAGCACCTCTTCACAACATACTGGAACTTCTAACAATAAAAACCATTGAGGAATCCAACAGAAGACCCAGGCAGCTCACAAGCACACTGTCAGGCAGATAAGGGGTTGCTGCTGGATGAAAGGGAGAACAAAGAGGTGCTCAGGTAGCTGAAGAGCATGAGTGTGGTGGGGCTTGGGGTGACTGCTGCTGAGTGGGGAATGGTGAACAAGGGTGTGTGATGGACTGGGGAGAATGCACAAGTGGTGAGTGCAAGCATTGTGAGACTTGAGAGCGTGTAGTGGCAGGGAGAGGTGGCATGAGCATGGGGCAGCTGCTGCTAGATGAGAGGGGGTGCATAGGGGTGTGTGATAGTTGGGGAAGTATGGTGTGACTGTAGCAAGGCCCAAGGAGTGTGTGCGAGTGTGTGGCAGAAAAAGCATAGTGTGAACATGACGGGGCTTTGAGTAGAGGCTTCAAGGTAGGAATGGAGGCACAAAGATACATGAGCTACATAAGTGCAGCAGGGCTCATGAGGGGTACATAAGTGGCAGGGGAAATGTTGCACAGGTACAGTGAGACTCAAAACAGTTTATATTATACAAGCAGTCCTCAACGTACAACCACAATTGAGCCTCAAATTTGTGTTGCTAAGTGAGACATTTTGTTAAATGAGTTTTTCCCCATTTGATGACCTTCCTTGCCACAGTTGTTAAGTGAATCACTGCAGTTGTTAAGTTAGGAACACAGTTGTTAGGTGAACCTGGCTTCCCCATTGACTTTGCTTGCCAGAAGATCTCAAAAGGGAATCACTGCAATTGTCATAAATATGAGTCAGTTGACAAGCATTTGAATTTTGATCACATGGCGATGCTGCAACAATGATAAGTGTGAAGAACGGTCATAAGTCACATTTTTCAATGCCATGGTAACTTTGAACTAATGAACTGTTGTATGTGGAGAACTATCTGTATTAAAGCAATAACTATAAAAAATGAAGACAATATTTAATTAACCTCATTTATAATATACAAATAGTTAAAACTGTAAAAGTCAGCTTAACTTTGAAAATACAAGATAGAAAGCCAATAATGCCAAATGCCAGTAGCAAAACAGTTCACAAGACACAAATTTAGCTAAAGGCCTATCTGAAGGGAGAATTTTTAAGTATCCTATGAAGTTTTTTGTGAACCAAAAGTAATTAAAATTTCTCCCCTGCAAGTAAAAAAGGCAACGTATGAGTTTCTTTCTTAAGTTTTCTTATTCTTGTGTCATGACTTTTAAAATAATGTCACTTTTAAATACCTGGATAAGTATATAGAAGAAAAAGCATTTTGTTAGACATCAGTATGACTTACAAGGTTTTGTAATTGCAAATGTAGTTATTATATTGTATTTATATATTGTATTGCATTTAAAATATAATTTAAAATGAAATTGTTTTTAACAATGGAAATTTCCTGCCTTTTTTCTACTTTTGTAGTACAGTTCAAAAGAGTCCTTGAAGGTTAAGTGAATCTTGAACTGGCGTATAACAAACTCTAAATCAGGAAGATAGACAGATAATGAGGATTTTTTGACGTTCCCTTGCATAAATAGAACTCTCTGGATTCAAGCCAGTGTCTTTAGTGCAGTTTGTTTGTCATTAAATCTGGTTGTTTGAATTATAGGATTGAACAATTGTTCAGCTGGGAATAACTGATACATATGAAAGAAAGAAACAAAATAGCAGATTACTAGAGATAGCAGTAAAGTAGGATTAGAATTGACTGAGGAATGTATATATGCTTTAACTAATCTCAGAAGAATAACATCTTACAACATTCTGAATTATGCATTTAATTTTGGAGTTTCATAAACTTTGTGTACACAGCTGTGTTTTAATTTCTAGGTGCAGATTATGGAGGAGAAACTGAAAGCTGCTAATGTCCAAACAAGTGAGTCAGAGACACGCTTATATAAGAGATGCCAAGATCTGGAGATTCTGGTTCAAGAGAAAGATGATGCTATCCAGAATCTGGAACAACAGCTTCTAGAGCAGGTTGGGAAAATAGCATTTTTCTTACCCAGTTATCCATATGTATATTAGCATGTACAAGAGATAAAGAGGGAAAGGAGAGGGCCTACAAAAAAAGTAATATCCCTAGATTTTTGTGCAGCAAAACTCTTGTTGGGGGGGGAAGAGTCTGTAAAAATATCTATTAATATCATAGCAAATCTTGGTAAAAGGTATAAATTGTTTATATACAACATACAGTTATTTGTCTGTGAAGATATGATGGATACCTGAAATAGATAACCCATAATTGTATAATTAAGCAAGCTATTTAAAATAATGAAGGCAGCACTTTTCAAGAGGCCTTTGAATGAAAATCAGCCTATCAGTAGCACCAATTTTTACTGCAGTTTTTCTACTTGTTTTATTAATAGTACTTATGATTTTAACTTTGTGCAATTTATATGAATTTTAGGACTATTTTATTGCTTTTGCTATTAGCTGTTTATTTGCAAAAGTAAGCAAAATAATCACTAATCAATTAAAGCCTAAATGCAATTCTTGGTCCAAAAAAGATTGTGCCCTCCGTTTTAGGTGAATAAAGTGCATTGTTATGGACAAGAATGCAAATTACATAAAATCCCATCTTCTTGTTTCAGAAGGAAATCAGAATACAAGAAGCCAAAATTATAGAAGAAAAAGCAGCTAAGATTAAGGAATGGGTGACGATCAAGCTTCATGAGGTTGGTTTCATAAGTAACAACTCCTAAAGCCAATGAAACTATTCTAGTGTAAAAGTGATATAGTGTCATCCCATGTGATAATGCTCAATAGCCCCAGAAAACATGATGAACATATTAGATTGTATATGAGTAATATAATTCTCAGCTTTCTCACTTAGGTAGGGAGGAAATATCTTAAATATCTTAAAGTTCAGGACAAGTGATATCTTAAAGTTCAGGACAAGTTAAAACCTCAGTGAAAGAATTATTTTATTAGTATCTTAGTAGATAATTGCCAGTTCTATGTTATCCGGTGAATAATTTATTTAAAAGTTTAGTCTTTTGTTCATAAGACAAAGGCTGTGAATTCCTACATGAAAAAATGCTTTGCATTGAAATATGCGAAGTTGCCTATAATTGGGGTTTATTATTTGTGCATTCAATTTTTTCAGGTAATTTTTTATGTTGATTGTATCTACAAAGCATTTTAATTGGTTTTGTGGAACAAAAAGTATTCTGACAACTTTCTCTATTTTAAAAAAATTATAATAACCATAACATATAAAAACTATTTAAAATAGAAGATCTTTGAAATAGGATCTGAGGTTGAGTTTTATAGTCTTTCATTCATATTACTCCTAGATATAGCAAAACTATTTCAGTTCAATATACTGCTTAATACTGCAATCATTTGTAAATATACTTAAAAGTAAGCCCATCACAGGTTGGTGAACTTATTGCCAAGAAAATGGATGTGAGATTGGAAATAAAACCATATGATATGTAAGAAAAGTATAGCTTTCCTTTGATGCAATCTTTTTCAATACCGTACTTATGAATGGCCATTTATCTATGTTTTCAGCTAGAAACAGAGAATCAGAGCCTCTGTACGATCAATCAAAACCAAACTGAAGAGATTAAGCTGTTGCAGACTAAATTACAAGGTAGGGGGTACAAATTCTCAAAATACAACTGTGTTCCATAATTAAGGAACTTGGGGTTAACTCTTTGAATATGTCTTTATTGTGGATTGTATCCAATAGTACAGCAGGCAGGAAAAACAGTCGTGCCCAGAAATTCCTAAGTATAATACTATTCCGCAGTATAATCATCTATAACTTTGTAAAGGTTTTGTTAAAGGGTGGTCCAGAGGTCTACAATGTGCTGGAGGATGAAGGGATAATAAAAACTGAAAGGCTTTTTTATTTCCATTTGAAATAATTTACAGTGTTTGGGTTTATTCTATTGAGTTTTGCTTGCCTTTGGATTGATGTATTATGTTACCCGATCATTGTGGTCTTAAGCTACAGATTATGGTGAACCCAATCTTTATTTCTGAATTACCTCTTTTCTCTAAAACTATGGTAAAGTACAACATTGAAGTACACTATGAAAACCAATATAAAACCTAAGAAGACACATAATATTAAACACAAATATCATAAATCTAGAGTTGTCTACAGATAGTCCTCAACTCATGATCATTGGTTCAATGACCATTCAAAGTTACAATAATCAGGTGATTGCAATCAAGGTGCTTGACAACCAGTTCACACTTACAGTTGGTTGTAGTGCCCCACAATCACATGCAACCTTTCCTGCTGGCTTACTAATTGACTTAGGGAGGAAATCAATGGGGACTCTGGCAGGGAAAGTAATAAATTGCTGGATAAGTCTCCTCCACCTGCACACTTGCTTACAGCTCCTTTGTGCTTCACTGAGCTCACCACTCATACAGCCCTACTAACTATTTTACACCCTTTCTGACTTGCATCATATCCGCACATGTGTATTGGCTTGCATCTTGCCCAATAAGAACTGCTTGCAAAGTATCAAAGTATCTGTCCAGGGTCTGGAAAGAAGCCGGAGAATTCTGGCTCCTGATTGACCTGTCAGAAAGTATAAAAGGGAAGCTTGCAAAGCAGCTTCTGAGTGCATTTCTGTCTGTGTTGGAATCACCTCGCTGTTCTTTGAAAAAATCCTGTTTGGTTCACTCAAGCCTAGTCTCTGCCTCTTGCCCACTATATAAAAGTGGCGACGGAGGTGGGATATAGCCGCAAAGGATAAGAAGCTCCAGGGGTTAGGCAACTTCCTGGCAGGAGCGTCATTTCCCCCCCCCCACCTGCTTGTCTGACAGTTCTCACTTCAGGCCCAGCCTGGTAAGACATAAGCTTGCTGCAAACAGCAGAGACATCTCATCCAGACCCTACAGGTGCAATGGCAAAGTTGGGCAGGATGGATGAGTTTGGCACCACTCATCCTCTTATGTATCCTCTTGCATTCTTATACCTTCTTCCCCAACCCTTACCATTTTCTGCTTTACATTCACACAGCCCTTTACTTGCTGCAGGCTTGGGACTTGTAGCTTCCTACTTCATAACTGATTTTGGTTATAGCAAGCAAGCAGGAAACTGGCTCACCTAACAACTGTGGGGTTCAGTTAATAACAGCAATTGGACCTGCAGGGATTGTTCTTATTAAGTGACATGATCACGTGATATGCTTTACAACCACATCATTTAGCAGTTCTGGTCTCAATTGCTATCATAAGCTGATGACTGCTTCTAATAAAATTTCAGCCTCTCAGCTTTTAAAATAAATAATCTAAGGTTACAACACATTAAATGTTAATATTTAAATGATTACTTTAACAGAGCTTCAGGGGAAGAAGTCTGTTTCTTCATCACAAAAACCTGGAGAAGGCCAGCGGATGAGCAGTTTGACTTTTGGATGCTTTTTAAACAGAGCAAGAAGTCCTCAACAAGTTCCTAAACCTGAAGATGCAAAGAGTTCTGCCTCAAAACAAGTTGATCTTAACGAAAACCACAAAAGTCTAGGTATTTTTAAGTTCTAGAATGTAATTCTAGCAATTCAGTCCTAAGCAGGTGTGCTTAGAAGTAATTTCCACTTATTTAAACAGAACATGCTTCCAAGTAAGGATTTACTTAGATTACAGTCCTCAAATAATCCTAAATGCTTGGGATTTTAATACATAAAATTCCTTTTTTGCCTGAATGAATCTATATTACTTCTACAAATCTCACCAATGGTTTTCCACTGAAAATCCTATGCCGGGGTGTGTGTGTGTGTGTTAGTTTTTAAGGGAATTAGTTTCAGAAAAAAGTGATATGCAGTGCTTTATTAAAAGCAGTAAAGCTAAATAGGTTATTTAATCATTTAATTAATATTCTATCATTCATTTGATTGTTCAACATAGCATATACAGAATTCCAACCAATTTTTCTCTGCAACAAAAACCTATGAAGTAAGCTGGTCTGAGAGAGAGTGGCCAGCCTAAGGTTACCAGGGAACCTCTATGTCTAAAAATCTGGGTGGACTAGTACCTGGATCTCCTTGTCCCTTAGCCCAATTCTATAATTAATGCCTCTGATTTGGCTTTCTTATTTGTGCCAATTATACTAGAAGTCTTTTGTTGCCCGGAGAAACAACAACCCAATGTTAATTTAATGCTACTAAATAATTATGCCCACAACATTGGAAAAATGTCATATTTTGCAATATTGTGCTAGTATAATTATCATTGTTCTCTAAACAAATGAGCATATGCTGCAATCCTAGGTTCTAATTGCACAACCATTAAAACAATAGAATCAGTGTTACAGTGTTCTTACTCCTGCTCAGGAGCATTGAGTTGGTCAATCAGTACTTAAAATATTACATCTTCACTAGTTACCGACGAACTATGTTTCCAGTGTTTATTCTTAATGCAAGCAGAAAAGATATTCTTCCATGCCAGGTTTAAAGTAATTAATTATTTTCATTGTTTATCAAAAGAGTTTTCCATGGCTATAGCAGTATTAAATTGCTATAGTATTAAGTGAAAGCCGGACTAGTCTTCATATGTATAAGGTAACAGAGTGAAATGTACTACTTCACCTAGCAAAGTAGAGTCTAGAGCATTTTCTCATTTAAAATAGTAACTAGAAAAAGGTTTATACTTTATCAGGGGGGAAATTCTGGCCTTTCCCAATCTTTTACTAATTTTTACTTGTTTATGGGTTATTTGTCTCTTTTAACCTAGAGAGCCATTTAACCTGTATTTTATAGATATCCATTTCTTAGATTGCCTCTGTCAATTCCCCTCAGGATGCTTCCAAATGAGGTTTTAGTTCTACAGTGGTGCTGCTTTATCATGAATCTTTAAAGAATGTGCCGGATAATAGTTTTCCATTTGTAATTTTGTTCTATTTTCCCCTCCCGACGCCGCTAGTATTTTCCTTTTTCTTACCACAGAAAATCAATTAAGAGGAGATGGAATATCACTAATATCTTTTGATTACTGGTATTAGGAGTCTTCTGTATAAAAGCACTCTTATATAATCCCATATATTATTTGCATACACTATTATTATTTCCTTGTCTGAAAACAAAATGGATTTTATTTTTTATTATTTATGGATGTTGGTTACAATTTTGTCCAATGTTGTTACTGTCTCCTGGTGTCTAGAGAATGAAATTCAGGAAACATCCCTTGCTGGCCAAATACATGGAAATAATAAAAGTCTGAAGCCAATGCAACAAAACACTTGCATTCCTGAACAAAGGAAGGCAGGAAAGTCAAAAGATATAGATAATAATATATCAAAGAATTCTTGCATTACAGTAAGTGACTGGAGCTCTGATGAAGAAGGAAGCAAAGGAAGATCAAAATCCAGATGCGTATCTACATTTTCGAGTCACACGTCTGAAGAAGGCACAGGGTACAGCAGAATAGGGAGCGAAATGTATTTGACAGCATCAGATGACAGTAGTTCCATGTTGGAAGAAGAAAGTTTTCAAGCTCAGGGAAATGTACATAAACTGTATTCCTGGCAACAAGAGTCTTCGTGGAAAAATCAGAACCATCTAGTTGGAAAGAGCAACTTGGAATCATTCAGTGAAAAAAAAAGTCGCGATAGCTTTTCAGATGAACTGAATAAGAGATTTCAATCTCACAGGCTAGATTATTCGTCCTCTTCTAGTGAAGCAAATACTCCAAGTCCAATTTTGACCCCATCTTTGGCTCCTAAGCATCCATCACTGATGCTGGCAGCAAGCTCTCAGTCTGGCAAACAGCTTGATTCTCCATCTAATCTGCCACCACCCAAACTGAGGACTCCTAGTGCTTTTATTCTAAGTACAGCATTGACAAAAAAACATTTTAGCCAGCCTTCCTTGTGTTCAGACAAACTATTTGGCAAAAACAGGAATGCCATAAGCATGATACGTCCTTTTAAGCCTCAGGAAACAGACATTGATCAGGTAGATGGAGACCATACAGAAGTTTTTGAGAAGATGGAGATCAGTTGTAATGAGGAATCATTTACTTACGATTGTTGTGAAATGAAAGATATAGAAACCCTAGATTTGAGCGATTCAGGGAAGATGGTTAACAGTAAACCTCCTACTCCTCCACTTCATCGATTCCCCTCTTGGGTAAGTGAAATAGATATAATAATATAATAATATTCCAGATTGTTAATTTAACAAGGTTACTCATGTCCCACTGTTATTTTGTTTTATAAGTGTGTCTTTTCCGTTTTTTTAATGTGGTCACACCACCATGGCAAATAATTTTTCTCACATTTTCTTCTGAAAAGATTAGCAGCAGTTCTTTTCTATTAAAATTAACTACAGATGACAGTAACCATGTGACTCTGGCTGTTCTCAAAGAAGCTGAACATGGTTCAGCCTGGTTAATACCTGAATGAGATATTATCAGGTAATCCCAGCACTTGGGTTTATAAAAACTATCCAAGAAGAAGACAAACGCACACCATTTCTGTGTCTGTGCCAAAAAACCTGTGTAGGCATGTCCATGTAATCATCAGGAATCAAGCTTGACAAAAAACAATCTTTATCCTTTACATACAGGTAATTCGTAACTTCAAGCCATTTATTTAATGACTGTTCAAAATTATGACAGGGCAGAAAAAAGCAACTTATGACTGGTCCTTGCAGTTATGATGGTCACAGCATCCCCACAGTCACAGGTTTATGATCTCGGTACTTGGCAATCAGCTCGCATTTACAATGTTGCAGCATCCTGAGATCACTTGATTGCTGCTTGCACTCTTCCCAGGGGTTTCTGATATGCAAAATCAATGGGAAAGTCAGATTTGCTTAATGACCATGTGATTCACTTAATGACCATGGCAAAAAGGTAGTAAAATCAGTGTGATGCATTTAATGACCACATCACTTAGTGACAGACGTTCTAGTTCCAATTGTGATCATAATTCAAGGACTATTTGATAGTAAATTTTTTCATGCAGTGATCGATTTCTTGGCATACTTCATAATATATGCAGTATGACTGATGTTAATGGAGCAGTAGATAATATACACAGTTTAGGAAGATAAGACTATAAAAGACCTTATGGACAGTCCCATGGAAGTTGATCTTATCTCTTATCTCCTTTATAGCAGATCACAGGATATAGCCAGGCAGACACAGACAGCAAAGGCAGAAAATTTAAACTGAGTCTGAGTTGAACTATTGCTGTTCTTTTTAAATTACTAAAATCAAAGCACAAGTCCTTAACAGTACAGTAATAGCACATGATGTTGTAATTCTTGTATAGTCACCTATTTTACTATAAAAGTTGTATAGCTGTCTTCAAACTAAAGTTTCTCAGGATAGTTTATAATGTACAGCAAAATTCAGTCTCCCCTACAGTTTTGAATTACATAAATTACATGTATTTTGTGAAATTGATGGGAGCTAAAGACTCAAGTGATTGGTTAATATGGTGATTCTCCAGAACAGAAGTAACGTATTTAACAAGCAGAACAAACAGCACAGATAGTGTGCATAGATAAAAAATTGTCACTTCATTCTTTAAATTTTAAAATGTTCATAAACAAAAGCAGTTGTTTTTAGAAAAATGGCTTTAATATTAACTAATTATAGATTCAAATATATGTTATATATTTAAGTTAATAAAATATTAAAATAATGTCAATTTTACATGACATTTCTTACATTAAAAATGATTGGTTAATTTTACTTTCAGCTGAGTTTAGTGGGAAAGGATTTTAAGTATAATCTATATATATAAATGTGAAATGCCACTCACTCACTCACAGACTCATCACGAGATCTCAAAAACTATAAAAGCTACAAACATGAAATTTGTTACATATGTTCGTCTTGTAAGGTTTATGCGCGTTATTTAATATTTATTGCCAAGCAACCTGACTCTGGTGCATCAACGAAGGAGCAATGCACATGCGCATGGAAGCAAATTCCATATATCAGCGCGGTACCTCACAGAAGGCTATTCCAAGATCTAAAGGAAGAGCAACCGGGGAGTCCCCGAAGGTACTTTTTCAAAAGGCAGCTAGACTTCCACTAGCTTCACAGATTACACGCTTCTATTTTCTTACCCAACAATTAATGTTCTCGGTAATTACCATAGCGGAACACAGTTATCGGCAGCTAGTAGAAACATAAAGTTATTAGAAACAATATAATAGTGCCTCTGTTTTGTTCTTCAGGAAAACAGAATTTATGCTGTAGCTAAATCAGGTCTGTGCTTTTCTGAGGTCTTCAATATGGACTCCTTCAATAAAGGTAAGTTATTAGAATAGTTATTTAAATTGAATTGCTTAGACAAGTCTCTTTGAATAATGTAAGATTCCCTTTTTTTCCTTTTTTTATAAAAAACGTTTTTATTAAGAAATATGAGAAAATACATAATATAAAAAAACAATAAGCATAAAAGAAAGAAAAATCTTTAAGCAATCTTTAGAAAAAAAATTCCCCCTTC
>JANHFO010004835.1:0-20755 GCA_032468095.1 Pareas carinatus | reverse complement strand
TGCCTCCTCAGACCAAGATTTAACTGATTTAATTGTTGGTTTTATAGTTTTAAGCCTTTGTCTATAAACAGGTACAAGCTGAATCACACAGTGATCAGAGTTTCCAATATTTGCACATGGTAATGGTCTGTAGACATTTTGTAACGTTGTATAGCAGTGGTCTAAAATGTTTTTTCCTCTAGTGGAACAGCTGACATGTTGGTAGAATTTTGGAATTTATTTATTTCATTTGGTATTATTAAAGTCACCTAATATTATTAGAAATGAATCAGGGTGTTTTGATTCCAGCCATGAAATCTGTTCAGTTAAATTCTCCAATGCATTGTTTATGCATTGTTTTAAATGTTCGACTAGTTTTAAACATTTTAAATTTGGGTTTAAATTGGTTTTAGATCTTGTTTTTTTAAATTTTAGCCATCTTTATATATATTATTTTAATTATTCTTTTAAAATTGTGTTTGATGTGTCTCTGTTTTAAATGGTTGTACACCGCCTTGAGTCCCTTCGGGAAAAAGGACGGTATAGAAATTTAAATAAATTCAAATTCAAATGATTTTGGTAGAATGTATGTTGCAATCAGAACAAAGGAGCTGAATTCTCCTGGGGAATAGAATGGTTGGCAGTTTATGAATAAAGCTTCAAAGTCTGCATCACAATGTTTCTTAACTATTTTTACACCAACTCTGATTAATGTAGAAGGCGAGACCTCCTCCTTTGTTTTTTCCAGAGGTCTCTGCCTTTCTGTCTGCTCTCACCAATTGAAATCTCAGAATGTGCAGACTCTTTTCTTCAATAGATTCATTAAGCCAGGTTTCAGTAAAGCATATTATAGCACAATTACCAAAGTCCTTAAAAGTTCTGCTTATAATATGAAGTTCATCCATCTTATGTACAATAGAGCATACATTAGACATGAATAAAGATGGTAGAGGAGTTTTTGTATAGTTTCTCCTGAGTCTTTGGAGAAACCCAGCTCTTCTCCCATCCCTTTTTTCCTCCTCCTACCTTTGTTTCCTTTGTTTTTCTTAGGAGGTGCAGTTTTTAACACCATCTTTCTTGCTATTTCATCTTCAAAGAAAGGTTGGAGTGTTGTTGGTGGGTTTTTTTCAAAAATTAGCAAATGACACTTCAAGTAATGGATTCTTTTGTTAATGGTTTTTTGTTACCGACAGAGACCATGGGATTACAGATAGCTATAGTCATTTTGGTAAGAGAGTCTTTTGCTTTCATTTATAATCCGAAATTACTGATTAATATTCAGAAAAAAATTGATCTTCCCTATTAGTAATCCTTTATATTTCTTGGAATACAAATATTTCAAAAAAGAATTCAAAAAAATCACTACATAAATACAAAAGTATAGATTAGAACTATGGAGCATATCACTTTGGCAGCCATTAATCTGGTGCCATCTAGTGGAACCTTTATTGTCATAGAACAACATGTGTACAAAGAGATTGGCTGAGCCTCCATTCGTGCACACACACCCCAACACATGCAGACACCACATTGGTTTAATATTATTTTTCATTTAGGAGTCTGACAGTCCACAGATAAAAACTGTTCTCCAGCCTGTTTGTGCGGCTACCTATTCTTCTATATCTCCTGTAGGAGAGTAAAGAAGGGCTGATTAAGGTATGAGTCGTCCCTGAGGATTTTCTTCAGTCTTCTAAGGCAACGGGCCCTAGCGATGTCATTTAGTGGTATCACAATGTTTTGTGCTGTGCTCACCACCCTCTGTAAAGTCTTTCTATCCGGGGCTGTCAAACCAGCATACCACACCATAATGCAATAAGTGAGGATGCTTTCTAGTGTGGACCGGTAAAAGGAGGTCATCAATTGTTGTTCCACTTTTTTATTATTATTATTTATAACTACAGCTAAATATGTACTATATGTATATTTATTTTGTTGTTGTTTGTTTTTAGCTTTTGACAGTATCCACACCGGAGAGCACATTGATATGGCTTGCTGTTTCTGAAAATGGTATTAATGTTCTTGAATACAACTCCATGGTAAGGAGAAAATAGTTTGAATACTTTATAAATAACTGACTGGTATATACCAGCAAAAGGTATTTACACAATTAGACCAGCTTATATAAGATCAGAATTCAGCATACACCTGTGTGCTAAAGAAAGCATCCTGTACAACTGATTGTCATTGATTTAGATTTTCACTATTAGAAAATATTCTTGAAAAGTTGCTTTTTAACTAGTATGGCAATTATAATTTTTAAATTAAAGGGGGAGGTATATTCAGACTTGCAATATTATTATCAATCCTTTGAGGTAGACTAGACAAGGAACCCTAATATATGAATACTAATATATACAACATTACAATATATTGTAAGTATGAATGTGACACCCCCCTCCCTGCCCTCTTTAGGGTACTAAAGAAAATTTGGGAAGGTCAAATCTGAGATGTTTTCTAAAATTATATTTCTGGTTTGGACTAAGATTTTTATTATCTAACCATTGTTTTGGCTATAGCTCTTTCTCCTATTCTTCAAGCTTATTCTCACAACCCATTAAAAGGGGTTATTTCTAGAAAGTATATCTTAAGTCATAATGCCAAATACTTGTTCTAAAAAATAAGTTTCGTTACAGTGGATCCAGATTTAATCATATTTACTATAGATCAATTAAAGTAAAAAGGGCTGAATTTACCATTGTCCTCTGCTCTCATAGGGTATTCTTGAAGTCAGGATCCAATCCACTGGTACATATATTTCAGTAAACATTATGATTGTGATTATATGCTGGTTTATTTATAAATGTATTCTGTGTCTATGTGTGGTAGGTATATTTTGCAGTGAGCATGGTGCAGAGTATTTGGGTTGAATTGATTCTATATTGGTCCCTTTAGTAAAATGGTTTAGAATGCAGTCCTGACAGATTATTATTGAAATGAAACATTCCCTTATAATCATTTTAAAAGCTACATAATTCCTGAGTTCAAAACCATGTCTATTAAAATAAGTAGAAATTATTTTCTCTTTTTTTTCTTTTCCTTCTCTTGCATGAAACATCATTTTATTGGATTTCTAAGCGGTTAATAATGACATATTTATATAAGAACCTAGTAACCTTTGGAGGTTACCAAGAAGACTTTATGCTGGTGGTAAACAACATGAATGCAGAAGAGAAACATACTGAAAAACTCCTGTTTACTTTTGCAAAACCAAAGGTTAGTATATTAACCAAAACTATTCACCAGCTTTAAATGGCATTGCATGTATAAGACTAGGGGTGACATGATAGCAGTATTCCAGTATTTAAGAGGATGCCACAAAGAAGAGCAGGACAATTTATTATCCAAAGCCCCAGAGGACAGGAGAAGAAAAAATGGATGGAAACTAATCAAGAAGAGAAACATCTTAGAATTAAGAAGAAGCTTCCTAACGGTGAAAACAAATAACTAGTGGAACAGCTTGCTTCAGAAGTTGTGAGTGCTTCATTAATGGAAGTTTTTAAGAAGGGACTGGACAGCCACTTGTCTGAAATGGTATAGGGTCTCCTGCTTGAGCAGGGGTTGGATCAGAAGAGCTCCAAGGTCCCTTCCAGCTCTATTCGGAATTAATAATCTAACACCCATAGAAATCTCCCTGCTTAAATGACTTTTAAGTTATATTTTTCAAAATGCTTTTCATCTACCCTGTTTCCCCGAAAGTAAGACATCCCTCGAAAATAAGACCTACTTACAGTTTTGCCTCTCACTGAAATATAAGGCATTCCCTCGAAAATAAAACCTCCCCAAAAATGACTTCCACAATAATAAGGCCTCCCCCGAACATAAGGCCTCCTCGATAATAAGGCCCCCTGAAGCTACCGTAACTCTGGACTCTGGACTGTAGTGGCAGGTGGCGCTGCGCAGCTCACTGTTGGCTGCAGCGCATCCGGAGCAGACAGGAAGTACAAGGTCTCTTTTAATCAGAGAGCCGACTGCTACTCGCTCTGCCCTGACGGAGTCTGTCTGACTCACAATTAGACAGTGAGTCACTCGGGGCAGGAGTCGGGTACATTGAGTGTACCGTATTCTTCTTCATGGAAAATAAGACCTGGACATCTTTGGGAGCAAAAATTAATATAAGACACTGTCTTATTTTTGGGGAAACAGGGTAACAACTAAAATTGGCATGGTTCAAAACAAATCATTGGCACCACTTTTGTTTTCAAGAATGTCTCTGGTTTCCAGATGGGTGTCATAGGAATTTAGATGGCTATAACCAATCCTTCGCTTAAACCTAAACAAAATTTAAAGGTAAGTGGAAGGATTTTAAAAAGGGCTGAGACTGGCTTTTATTAAATGTGTGTTTTGTGACTGGTTACAATCATTATGGCAGAAACGTATGAAGTAAAATGAGAATCAAGAAGGTTTAGAAAAATATCCTCAAACAGTCAGATTTTTCAACTTTCTCCCTTATAGTATTTGTTGTAAAAATCGTTTTGATCTGTAACAGTGTTGCCTGTAGATCTTTATTGAACTATTGTTTTCAAAATACTAGAAGCATGTTTTCCAAATAGGTTGAGACATTTCTGTAGCTAGTTACATCATCTGGTGTCAGATACCACATTCCCTCCTGTATATCCTTTGATTGATGGAACACTTTGTCAGCAATATTATTAATACATTGGAGAAAACTTTGAATTGGAACTTTAAGACATGCTCTGCTTTTTACTCCCATTCAGTGTAGTCCATTTAGACAAGGGGTTCTCAACCTGTGGACTGCTACCCACTACTGGGTCATGGCCTATTGGCAACCAGGCTGTGTGAGTGGTGGGCTGTTGGGTTAGCACTGCTGGGTGTCTCATGCGTGAGAGCACCACGAGGTGAATCATGCATGTGTTGGCCGCTAGGCAAATCACATGTGAGTCACACACGCAACCACTGCCAGGCGAATTGTGATACCGGGCAATTTGTGCACGCAACCACATGCTGGACTACCAACCCAGAAAGGCTGGGGAACACTGATTTAGACAATTAAGGTCTGTTAACAGCATGCATTTTGTATTTTGTTTCAGATTCTTGAGATTACTCTACTTATTGCCAGCTATATTAACAATTTTCATCAACGGAAGACAATTCATGAATTTTCTGCTCCACAATCAAGAAATCCAAAATCAAATGATCATGCATTTTTACTGCAAAACAGACCAACCAAAGGACCTACTTTATTATGAAAAGTTCAAGTTTCTATGAATAGTGATGCTAAATATGTCATTTATATTAGGTTATAATTTTGAAAGGACAGTCTGTTGTAAACAATAAATTAACGATATCTCTTGCACGTTAATTCTTCCACCAAGCTTGAGACTCCCAAATGTGAACTGTAAAAATTCAGATGACACCGGATGACAGTAAAAAAAAATAGAATGATCTTTCTTGTCTTGGTAGCTATCTGGATTTTTGCTTCACAGTAGTAATAGTCCTATTCAAGTTGAAAGCTGTGGTACATGAGAAATTGCATTTTTCTTTATAATTATTAGAATATACAAAATATAAAATAATATATATAGTATATATGGTAATCCAAATAGAATTACTTTGAATAAACACTGTGAATTGGATAACAAAAATATTCAGAAGTAGAAATAACAATGGAAACATTGGAGAAATAATAATAATCTTTAGATTAAAGATTCATGCAAAACGTCTGCTTTCCTCCTTTTCTTCTAAAATCTTTCAGTTTCTTCTGAATTGTTCCTAGACTTGGAACTTTTAAAAATGTGACTGCATCCATTTATCATGCTAAACTATCTCTTGTTAAATATGACAGAGTTTTTGAATGAGTATAGTAATTATATTTATTTGACAAGGTTGTAGTTTGTTTCTTCTCATTTAACTGCACTTTTACTAGATCTAGGTTGATACGTTAAGAGTTTGGCAAGGCAGAAAACATATTAGGAGTAACCCAGATTGTGGAAAGCCTTCCATGACTCATAGTTATAATGATTAAACCAACAGCAAATAGTTGTTTCAATCTGTAGTTTGCTTCCCTAAAACAAGTTAATGGTTAGAATGATATGTGAATATAGTATGCATACAGGAACTCATTTTGGGTGAAAGAGTGTTCCATCGTGAAGATGTGTGCTTTCTGTCTTAATTGATCTAGGCATAACCTTCTACAAACTACTTATTAAGAAAACTGTTTAGCATTTAAACATCTGATGAATCTTCATAAAAATCTTATCTTTTCATTCTAGTATTTTCAGACAGATCTCTACCCACCATTTTTTTCCTCCTGCTCTCCTTTATTGGCTTGCAACTCTCCGGACAGAAATTTTGCTTTAGGGACAGTACCTGTTGTCGGTACTGTAAAATACTATTGTTACACATGCAAGTTAGCCTCATGTTAGTCATTCTGTGATAACCATACATGTATGAATGTAGTTTTAGTTTTATTTAAATAGTATTACTCAGAAATTAATTCTAATTGAATTTATAAGCAATACTGTTTAAACAAAAGACAACTCTATCTGAGTAACTTAATATTAAATACTGTGTACAATTATTAAAGTTTAAATCAGCAAAGTGCAGATCTTAGATATGCAGGATCCATTTTGCTTTTTTGTAAATACAGAAAAGTACACTTTTGAAAATTCAAGATACAAAAAAATCAGTTCTTGATTATCATTACCATTTCCATTTTTCATTTGTGTAGCAGATAATCGGATGAAGAGTTGCAGGGTAGGGAAATGAGAGATTGTTTTGTTTTCACTATTAGTACATCTTTGTCAATCTACTTCAGTCACCCAAAAGAGCAGCTGTTACATCTAGTAGTCAACCTACTCCTGGGAGAACTGATTTAATTATGGTATTCAGAGACAATTCACAGATCTGTTGTTGATTTTTTACAGGCTTATGAAACCATTTATCACATTTATTTATTATTTATTAAAATAATTTTACCTACTTATATTCAGATATATATATGAATGCAATGTCTGAATGTTGATAAAAATGTATCATAATTTTGAGCAAAATTTGCCATTCTTCAGTTTTAAAATATGTGGTAAAATTTACTGAAAGAATAATTTTAATAGATTTTACTAAAGAATTTAGTGGAGCAGAGAATCACATGGTTGCTCTAAACTTTTTTTAAAGGGTCCTGGTAGCTAAGCCTGGCATAATGCCCTGGTATGCCACAACCTCCATACTTTCACTGCAATCTAGCTTCTTGCTGAAATTATTTGGGATATGAAGGAAATATACTGCTGATGGAAAGGAGCTTTACAGATAGGACAGGATAAAATATGTACTAAAAACTAGTACAGACAATCTGGGTATTATAATAGCCCCACAGAGTTAGTAATGCTGATTCCCCCTGACCCACTAAAATAGAAAGGAAATTTAGAAAAAAGACGATCTGAATATCTTGGCCAGATGTGGTCCATCAATCATGCTGCAACCCATTCTCAATTTAATATTGTTCTGCTTTATCATCTTGTTTGCAGATGTACTGTGGTCATTTTCATGTTCTCTCTTCTGGTACCTTAGAGCATCTTAGAGTATCGCTCTTAACCTCAGTGAAGTCAAATGAAAGCTCAATAAAGCGTTTATTATGCTTTTCTTCTTTAGTTGCCATCAGCGCAATAATGGTTGACTCTAAAGCAGGTGTGTCCAACCAGTGAACCATGGGCCATATGTGACCCTGGACAGGTCATAATGCAGCCCCACAGGATTGTAAGCTTTGAACATTATTACATGCATTTATATGCATTAACTATATTATATACATTATATGCAGCCCAAGACAATTCCTCTTCACTCAGTGTGGCCCAGGCAAGCCAAAAGGTTGTATACTCATTCTCTAGAGGATACTATAGAGGATTAGTCTAGGAGCCATTTCTCATTTCACAGTTTGTCACTTATGCAAAATGCTCCCCTTGATAAAAAAAGAATGTACTGATTTAAAAGAAATTATATATAGTTGAATAACCAACTAGCATGTCTATAAATAAAATTCTGCAAGTCTGTATATGTAGGGTTTTTTGATGCTGCTAATTAGGACAAATTTTGAGACATTTATTTTTGAAATCTTTTAGAGTAAAAGGGGGACCAGCCTTTTCCAAGGCAAGTTCAATACATTTAATTAGCAGACCCAATTTCATGCTGGAAAATAAAAACTGCATAAAATTCTATCACCTTGGATTTTTACCTGTTTTTTTATTGTCAAGGTACTTGGGCAAGAGCCCAACAAAGTTCTATATTTGCTGCTGTCTCCATGTAAAATTAATAATGGTACCCTGATACTTCTATAGAGGCTATGTATAATCACATTTCATCTACTGTACATTTTTTATTAAAAAGAGACATATGTTTGCAACTGTTATTCTCACTGTGATTCTGTAAAAGATGTGTGCATACATGAACAGCTTACTGTGTGCAGCATTCACTACTGTAGGAGCTATAAGACTAAACTGGATTGCACATCTGAATGTATATCTGTCCCTATATATTGCTCAAGATGTATCCTATCTCTAAATATACTGGTACAACTAGTCATACATAACATTTATCTTCAAATGTTAAATACAGGCCCCATCCAAAAATAATGAAAACTGAAAATATATGCAGTTTGTATAAATTTAATAAAAATGCTTTTAATGACTCTGGTATTTCAAATTGTTCTTAAAATTAACAAAATGTTAATTTATATTAGAATATTTATTTAATCTAGTTATGGTTTTGTATAAGGCATTTTTATATAACTAAACCATTTTAACAAATAGATAAATGAAAAAGAAGCCCATATTTTGTCTAGCAGATTCAGGGCTAGATAGTATGTTATGTTTTAGAGCAGCGTTTCCAAACTTGCCAACTTTTAAGATACGTGGACATCAACTCCATGACCAGTTGGGAAATTCTGGCAGTTGAAGTCCATTAAGTTGTCAAGTTTGAGAAGCACTGCTTTAAAGCATTATTTATTCACCATATTCTTGTTGTCACTGCCCCTCTCCCTTTTACTTATTCGAAGCATTTAAACCATACTGTCCAGCAAATGGTCTTTTCTTTTTGGTTTGAAACGTCCAAGTAGTTTCTTGGATAAGCAGCGAAACGTTTCAAACCAGTTGCCACGATTCAATTTCCAGAGAACTCGACCTGGATGACTGAGAATCTTCGTAGACGCGCCTAAACGCCTAAACGTTTCACAGATTGGTTTAGGGGCAATTGGTTCTGTTCGAGCAAGTAAATCCAAAAGGTTTGCTTAAAGGTAAACTGCATAGCGTTGCACTGCACAACTTTAAAAACTCGCAAGAAACAACTAGGTCTTAACAGCTTCTATGAGGGTCTTGCTTGACCGGCTTTCAGCGGTCCAGACATTTAGTAAAAATAGAATAATCCTAAAAGCAGGACACGCAATCGAAGCTCTGACAAAACTTTTAATGACCCATATTTTACAAATCCCTCAGTGCTGTAGTATCGATTCTAGTACATTAACAATTTAGGGCGGGCGGGCAGGCAGGATTATGGACTATGCAGAAAAGTGAGCTCCGCGCAGTCTCTGGTCGGAGACCAGAAAGTTCTTGCCAAAGAACTGCAATTCCCATAAAGCTCCACTCGCAGATTAGGCGCTGTTGTCATGGTGATCTGGGAGTAGATCAAGGCCTAAAATTCTCGTCGCTGGTTTTGATGAAGCTGAGGAGAAATGCCTGGGGCCAGGTAAAAAGAAGACTCGTTGGGTTGGGTTTTCGTTAGTGCGGACCCGAGTTGTGTGTCCTGTGCCGGGACTATATCGCCGGGACTGTTTTGTATTTCGCGCCAGGATATTTGCGGCGCTCAGTTTGCGACAGAAAGTGCCCGGAATGAGTCCAGATTTTGAAGGACCGAAACCCCGTCCTACCCCGCTGCCCCACCAAGAGAAAGAAAGCGACTCTAAGGCGCTGTAGACATGGCTATCAGGGAGTCGGTCGAAGCCTAAAATTCTCGCCGTTTTTGACAAAAGTTCCCACTTTTGCTCGCCTTCTTTCTCGGAGGGAGAGTGAAGCGCCAGTGGGCCAGGGTACCGTTGGCAAAAGGGGCGTCTAGCTGCGGACGATTCTTTTCTCGAGACGGCGGCAAGGGCCCTTTCCATAGTTTCCCGCCCTAGAAGCGAGCAGGTAGTGCGAGCGAGCTTGGCGATCTGTCGCAATCGGATCCACTTTTTCCCTGCTATAGTAAACAGCCGAGCCAAAAGATCTAGACTAGGGAAGCCTGCCCCTCCTCACCATACATTGGTTTGTTGGCCAAGTGGCCCCTCCGCTTTTGCCAATTGAAAGGACCTGTTTATGGGATGGGGAGAGGATATGCCGCCAGGGAAGCTTGGGGCAAGCGCACGTGCCCTTGAAATTTAGTGAAACTCAAATATGATCTCATTTGCGGGAATGAGCCGAGGGGGGGTTGTGAAGTTCCCACAGAAGTCAGTGGCAAACCAGTCCCATGCTGTTGCCATAAAAACTACCTGGGCATACAGTGGATATAGAAAGTCTACACACCCCTGCTAAAATGTCATTTTTTTTAGTTTTTAAAAAAATCAGAACGAGATAAATCAATTCAGCATTTTTTCCACCTTTAACATAACATATGTTGTTGTTTTTATCCATTTAGTCCTTTCTGACTGTTCGTGATTTTATCGGCAACTGCTTTCCATGCTAATATTACACACAAGCTTTACGGTTCAATTGAAAAACAAACTGAAATAATTTAAGGAGAGAAAAAAATAAATTATGTATAATAACATAGTGATGTTAAGATGCATGCCCTTGAACTATGGTAGTACTTTGTTGAAGCACTTGTTTTTATGACAGCATTCAGTCTTTTGGGGTAGAACCCTATCAGTAAGACCTTGAGAATCCTTCCAGACCTGTTCCAAATATGTCAAATTGCAAATGCATCTCCTGTGCACAGCTCTTCAGGTCACGCTACAAACTTTCTATTGGATTCAAGTCTGGCATTTTAACGGGGGTGTGTAGTCTTTGTATATCTATTGCATCCATCAAGTCACAAGGAGTCAAGAGTGTTTACTTTTATGACTACCATTGTGGAGGACAGACCAGTGTATGCTTCTTAGAATGAAGTCCTACTGAATTCAGTTTCATTTTTAGTGGTGCTTAAAAGTGTATGAACCCTAAATCGACCCAAAATGTAATCTGTTCTCCACATAAGGTCTAAAATTAGATAAGAGTCCAATTAAACAAATGAGTCAAAAGTATTCTTCTTGTTCTTTTATTTATTGAGAAAAATTATAATGTATAGTCATCATTTATAAACTTGAATCAGCCAATAACCCCTTGTGAGTGATCAGTAAAAAAGCCATTCCTGCCTTTATCTTTCAATAAAGGAAAAATGTATTAATGTTAAAATAGAAAATTACTTTCAGGCTTTTTAATGATTTTCAGTGCTATTCTCCTTTTAATGTGAGTACAAATTTACAGTCAAGCAATAATTCATATCAGCGAATTAATATAGATAAAATTTTAATTTGCAAAAATCCAAGTGTTTGGTATTTATTAGTGTTCTCGATTTCAGTGAAGAAAAAAAATGTTTGCCAAAAAAGTTTCTTAACTGAATTTTTTGTTTGTGTGTGTGCCTTTGAATCAGTGTTGACACCTGGTGATTGCTTGACAAAGTTTTCTTGGCAAAGTTCCCTAGGGCGGAGAGAGAGTGACTGGCCCAAGAGCACCAATTGACTTTGTCCTAAGGCGAGATTAGAACTCACAGTCTCCTAGTCTCCAGTCTGGTGCTTATCTACTAGCCCAGAACTGGATTACTTAACCATAGTTATTGGGACATTATTCTGTGTGAAGATATTTGTATTTTGTTTTCTTTACTAGTGACACAATATGGGATATTGCTAAAGCAGAAGTTGAGAAAAGAGAAAACAGTGAAGATGACAGAGACACTCTGGAATGTTGTGAAAGATCGTTATTCTTTTTAGGAAATAAAAATGGGGTAATGATCAGTATTCCAATTTTATTTAAGCAGAATACTTTATGTTCCAAATATATAATAAAACAAGTAGTCCTCATTTAGCAATCAACTTGTTTAGCAGCCTTTCACAATTACAGCGGTGATGAAAAAGTAACCTTGTGACCAAATTTTGCATTTTGCTTTACATAGGTCCATAAAGCAAAGGGAAGCTGAAATAAAATTGTAAAATTGCTTAGTGACTGATTTTGCTTAACAACTAAGTTGCCAGTCTCAATTGTAGTTGCAAAACAAAGAATATCTGTATTAAATGTATTTCTTACTTGTGTGCTCTAGTGACAATGATCACCTCCTGTAACTTTATCCAACCTATATCTTCAAATATTTTGGGATTCAATTCCCAGTTTTTCAGATTTTACATTGTGAGAGGTGTCTGAATAATTTTGGCAGGCACCAGGTTGGGGAAGGCTGGTCTAGCGAACAAACTTGTATTTAAAATTGAACTGCTGACATATTCTGCTATATATCAGTAATCAAATATATTAGCCTATAACCACTGATAGAATTTACAGTTCTGAACATACTTACTAAAAACAAGTATAACCAATCTCAATGGGCCTTTTTTAAAGTAAGAATACCCAGAATGAATGGAATCAACATTATGAAAATAAAAGTTACTCTAAAATTTAAGCAATTATGTATTTATTTTTAAAGAATTGTAAGTGCAACGCATCATAATAAACTGTGTTGTCCAACAGTTTAATCCTTATAGCATAAAGTCATAAATTATGTATTGTAGGTTATGTGTATTGCATGCATTTTATTTCAACCACTTGCTGTAGAAACACATTATTTGATTAACCTTCTATATACAATTACCAATGATTTCTCGCATGAATGTAATGGTAGAGAGATAGTTACTGTCATGCCTGCATTTATGTGCCCTGTTGCTATTATGAATACTGTCATTTCTGGTACTTTGAATAATTAATAGTAATACTACCAGCACAGCTACATTCTGATAAAAAGTTGAAACCAACTTTCCAATAATCAGATGACGTATAATTGACTAAGTTTGTAATTTTCATATATTTTCTTAGAAATTATATGAATAATACTTTACAGCATGTAGAATGATACAATATGTATGCATCCCTGATATTACAATAGTATTCTTTGTTTTTAATTTCTAGGGTAAAACTAGTATTATATTGAGGTGCCTTGACAGGTATGTGTTCAAACTTTGAAAAGTATTTCATATTTTCAAAGTATTTATCAACAATATCTTTATAGGAATACAATATAATAAATTATTTTTGAACACCTAGAAGAAACCATATAAAAGGCACTGTATCGTTAATATCATAGTGGCTAAGATGCTGAGCTTGTTGATCAGGAGTTTGGCAGTTTGAATCCCTAGTGCTGTATAACGGAGTGAACTCCCATTACTCGCCCCAGCTTCTGCCAACCTAACAGTTCAAAAGCATGTAAAAATGCAAGTAGAAAAATAGGGACCACTTCAGTGAGTAGGTAACAGCGCTCTGTGCGCCTTTGGCATTTAGTCCTACCAGCCACATGACCACAGGAATGTCTTCAGACAGCGCTGGCTCTTCGACTTAGAAACGGAGATAAGCACTGCCCCTAGAGTCACACCGACTAGCACTCATGTATAGTGGGAAACTTTACCTTTACTTTTATAGTTAATATCGGATCAGATGTGTTTGTGCACAAGTATTATAGAACATGTCACTTACATTTAGCATCCATCTACCTTTTGACAGGAGTGATACTTTAGTGTTATGATTTGTTTTAAGTCCCTCAGAGCTTATCAAAAACTGGGAATGTACTTCCATTTCCCACTTGCTTTTAAATTATTTTTTCTGATATCCAGCAAACTAGCTATATATCAGTCTATGCTTTAAAATAACCAATAGCTTTTGTGGCATCTTAAATACTAATACATTTATGATGACATAAATATATCTTGCAAGAATCAGAAGAGATTTGAGTATTTTTTGAAATGTTGCTTTTTATGAAATTGTTGGTGGTCATCAAGTAGTACTATTAGTTCTTTAGCAGCAGGATACATTGTATTGGCAAATTCTATTTATGCTGTATATTAATTTTGCCTTTTTTTTACTTTTTGAAACTCCAAATATAAAGAGTAAACATTCCTAACTATACACATTTAACTCTTTATGATTCCTTAAGTTTCTATTCTGCTTTATTAGATTTTTGTTCTTACTGCATAGTTATTAGAAATGAACTACTAGGAAATCTAATAGTTTTTAGTTTAATTATTCCATAATTAAATTGGAATAATTAATTTAATTATTCCATAATTAAATTCCATAATTAAATTGGATTACATTTATTTATTTATTACATTGGGTTTCATTCCAATGTAGTCATTAGAAATGTTTTCCCTAGCCAGTTTTTCTTCTGTAGAATGTATGTGAAAAGTTTTGTGCAAACTACTTTTTGTAACATTTATAATATTATAATATAATTTTTTGTAGTTTGGCAGTAACTTTGCATATTTGGTGGGTGGGGTATCCTAATCTTTTAGGGATGAAATTCCAAAACCAACCCTAGCTTTGGAATATACTTTTGGAAGAAGAGCAAAGGGGCATAATACAGTAAGTATATTGGTATGATAAACTGTTCTGTGAATGTCATTGTGTTAATCCTTAGAATTTGAGAATTACAGCATGATGTATAGTGCGTAGTCCATTATATCTCATATCACAAAAGTCATGAGCACTATCCAGTGGAATCCTTTGGTCATTTTATATTAATATTGTAATAAGTTTTGAAAGTTTTATATTTTCAGTAAATTATTTTGCAGTGCTTGAAAACAATATTATGTATTTAAGTCATAAGTATTCATAAGTAAGCTTGTAGTTTTCTTTTTGACCATATTTCAGTTGACCATAAACTAATGAAAATTGATGGCTATTGTCTGATATAATCATGTGAGATTCCTATGTCTGGAAATATTGTCTCAATGCAGATTTATAGTCAGTGGCCTAATTGTTTCTTTCTGCCTTATGAGTCTATGAATATACTATATAGGTTGCAGTGTGTATATCATCTGTGAACAAAAATATAGTTGTCTCCAATAAAGTAAATAAATTTATTCCTACTTTATATTACAGTTCTTGTATTCATATGCCCACATTAGTTTCTTCTTGTTTTTGTCTCATGTATTGTTTGCATTTATAAGTCACATTTTCACATGCTGTTCACTTAATCTACTGTTTCTGTTTTGCCTTTTATTTTTAGAGTTTGTAAAGTAGCTTTATTATTTGACAGACACTAACTGCTTTTCTGGGAGTTTTCTTCTCTCATCAACATCACAGAATATGTTATGTGCACTTGCCAGAGTCATCCTTGTTATTTATTATAATGTGATAGACATACCCAGCCATCTCAGAAATCAAATGAAAGTCTGCTAATTAGAGAACCAAGTCTTCTCATAGGACTTGTGAACGAATATTTTAGCTCTCTGATCTTCATGTTAGCTACATATGAAGAAGAAATTTATTTTTGACTTCATTTCCTCTACTTTCTAAAGCTACATATGCCAGCAAAGATATGTTTTCTGTTAAGTAGGTTCCAGATAAACTTAGACAGTTTATGTTTAGATGAAAACATTCTGTCTTTCTCAACAATAGAGCAATTGCTTTATGTTGACTCCAGCAAGAATAGGTGGGTTTTCTGATGTTTATCTATAATGTTATTTGTTTATAAAGTATTTTACAATCTGTATCTGATAATCATAGTTTTGGTATATTTATGTTTAATTGAAGAATATTTGGATAGAAAGAAAAATGTCACGTTTTATATAAAACTGGTGTCTTATCATTTTTGACATCTGAGAAATCATATAATTGAAAACACATTTATATAAATTTTTAAAATGCTACTAATGCATCAATCATTACAATGTGAGAGTTTTATTCTATTTCAGCCTAAAGATATTGCTCACTTTTGGGAATTAGGTGGTGGAACTTCATTATTGGATTTAATCCCCATACCAATAATGACAGTTAATATAAGGTAAGTAATGAAAGACTTCATTATCAGAAGTAATAACATTTTACAGAAAGTATTTTGGTGTCAACTTTTTTTGTATTTAAGTGCTCAGTCATTTTTATTGTAGATAGTAGTTTGGATTTAGTACCATGAAGCTTGCGCTGTGAAGTTTTCTGCCAGTCTTAGAACTGAAGAGTTGCATAGTCAATCCTGTTTACAGTGAGATTCTAGCATTATCAAAGGGATCATCCATTTTTATTATAACACAGCTGACTAATTATGCTAGTTTTAGCTATTTGGGAGGAGTAATTCAAAATGTAGTATGGTTTATGATCTTAAATTAAAAAAATCTTTACTTTTTTATTCTTGGACTTTTTGTCTTTGCCAGTACTACTACATTAGATGCTCTCAGATGATTTGCTAATCCATAGTAATAGATTTTATCAGTCCAACCAATAAAACAGCATAGTAAAAGACTCTGTAAAGTTTAAGCCATTTTCAAGAGAAATTTATTCCCTTAATATTTAGACAATCTGCTTAGACTTTGGGAAGGTATCTTTTGATTCATGTTAAAGTTCTCATAGGCGAAATATCAAGATGATATCTAAAAAATAAGGTTTCTTTTTATAGGACATTTGCTGTTGTTCTTGTCTTGGATCTTTCAAAACCAAATGAACTCTGGCCAACCATGGAAAGTCTTCTACAAATCACTAGAAAGCATGTAGACAGAATTATATCAAAACTGGGACAGAACAATTCCAAACTAGCTACTGAAATTAAACGGAAGATGTGGTACAATGTGCCAAAGGATCATCCTGTAAGAACTAGTATTTTATTCATATGTCACAATCTCATACAAAGTTAATCGTTTTGAGAATCATAAACAATTCCTTTATATTTTTACGCATGAATGAAAATTTATTAGATATAAAAGAAATTGTTCAATGGAAAATTATAGCAATTTAATGAAAATTTAGTAGGAGCAGAAAGGAGATAAGGTTTCTTATGAGTTAGACATCTAATGCTATTGTTATGGCATGTTACAACAATCAGGAGATAGAATTTTACAAAAGCAGTTTGATATTGGTTTTATTATCTCCTTTTCAAATGAGGGTGATAGCTTCTATACATTTTGTTACATGGCAAGGCAACTCAAGGAAGCTATAGTTTTAAGGAAAAAATGTAATTCCAACAACCTTTAATACAACTCTATACTTTGCACTTATTCAAGTGTCTATCACAAAGTCAGTGTCTTTTGATAACACGACAAGCAATTAAATATGAATTTTTAGGGACGTTAATACCAGCCCTTGACACTCAGTTGGTAATTTGCTCTCTTGAAGAAAGTAAAATAGATTGCCAAAGCTGTCATTGAAAATATACCTGGTATTTTTGCCTTGTATAGAAGTTTTGCATATACTATATGCTGGGTGAGGTCATTCCTCAATGTGGGATTAAGTATCAACACAGTGCTGATGATACTGATGTTACTCAGTTGTACATCTTTGCCCCAGACCATTTAAGTAATGTTGTCAAAGTGTTTTCTCAGTGCCTAGAGAATGTGTGAGTCTAGATGGGGAAGAACCAGTTTTCACTCTGGCTCTGAAAATAGAGATGCCAGTGTCATAATGTGCTTATATAAACCAGTGGTTCAGCCACTGAGAACTGCATCTCAAAAAGTATATAGTGAAACTACAGAAGATTCTGTTAGCCTGATGGAAATATGACTTTATCTGCTGGAAGACTATTGGGCTTCCCTGGCCAACCGGCTGGTCATTATGAGGACAGTGCTTGACTAGATGACCAAAGATCTGATCCATCACAGTACTAAATATATGCTCTTATGACAAATACATTTTCCTCTCTTGCCTCATTTATTACATCGATGCTAATTCACCAACACTTTGGATTGGGAATAGACCCAGCACCTTCCCACTCTATCTATTATAAAAACCACACATATAAGTGCGAAGGTAAGATGTACAGGACAAAAAGAAACCCTTTTCACCCATCTCAGAACGTACTCAGTTTCTTCCTGTTCAACTTCTGTTACTGTAAAACTTCCTTCACATGTTTCACAGCATAGTATAGCTACTAGTGAGTTATTGACATCCCCATTTGACCACTACAGGTTAATTGCTATTCAGTCTTAAATTCTATTTATTCAAAGCTTAGGTTAAGAAATGACAGGTTGAGAACTTTAGTTTTTCAACACATTGTCATGACATTTGTAATTGATAAATACAATACTATTGTTTCTTATTAGGATCGTGAACTAATTGACCCATTTCCAATTCCACTAGTTATAGTTGGAAGCAAATATGATCTATTTCATGTAAGTAATGCTGATTTAAGCATTTTTTGCTATGTACAATTTGGTGAGCTTTGATTTTTATTTTTTTAAATAATTTCATTATATATCTTCATTTGTACTAAGTGTTGTACTAATTTTACCTTTAGTTTATAAATGCCAAGGAATGGTATATGTACAGTTACCATTGAGAATGAATAAGTTAGATATTTAACAGTGAAGTTTCTGGCAAACATTACAGTATCTGTTTTAAAATGACCAAATCATTAGTATATTCTTTGTGTATCAAATATATACACTTTCATCACTTAACAATTGATCTGGAATATTAATCAGTTCCTCTGTTCAAAATTGAATGATAGCTTCACTTACTAAAGTCCTGACATTAATTTATAAAATAAGTTATTGAAATCATGATTTTTTAAGGAGATACATTAGTTAAAAGATAAGACTTAAAATGAGATAAAGACCTGTTTCTCTAGGAATTTCCACCTAAAGAAATCTTTTAAGTCTCAGTATGCTTTATAATTTGTGTTTCTTAAATTTTTAATATTATAAAATCTCTGTTTCAGTTATAAAGCTTGCCATCTGTATATATTCCTTTCATTATCTCGTTTTAATGCATTTAAAAAAATAAAAATAAACACATTATTCCTTTTGCATTCTTAAATGTTATTTATTTATTTATTATTTAGACTTATATACTGCTTAACAGTGCTTTACAATACTCTCTAATTGGTTAACACAGTCAGCATATTGCCCCCAACAATCTGGGTCCTCATTTTACCGACCTCGGAAGGATAGAAGGCTGAGTCAACCTTGAGCCAGTGTCATTGACCAGAAATATGTATTCAGAGTCTGTATAACATGTTGCCTCAGCAAGCACATGTGTCACCAGGCTCATGCGGGCTAAAGAAATATAAAAGACATATAGGTTCTTCTACATGTTTGAAGATTAAACTTTGGGAATATATCTCTGTAGGCAAGGACTCCACTTACTCAAGAGGGCCTGAAGGACTGTGGAAATGAAAAGCAGCGAAAATCCTAATAACTTCTCCTCTGTGCATAAACAGTAATATAAATATTAAATGAACTCTAAAGTCCTTATGAAAACAAAAAAGAAATCACTGCTGTGTGTTTTGTTTCATAAGAAGGGAGCATCTGAAGAAGGTGCTGAGCAAGAATATTATAAAACATGTCATATCTAAAAAATGAATAAGAATTAGATGGTTTTCATACTTCACTTCCTTGTCGTTTATGAAAGGAGAGGACATAAAATTCTGCTGTGGGGTGAGCTCAAAGCCTGGTAACTTCTAATATAGATTCATGTAGTTTTCTTGAAAGCACCAAAGAAATACACAGGACTGCCTTCTTCTGGGGTTTCTTTTTACTCCCCAGGCTGGCATTTCCTGGTAGTTGCCCATCTAATTACCAATGAGCGTCCTTAGGTTTTCTGGATCAGCCAGGGTCCCACCATCTAAATTGTGCAAGTTTTGGATAATTAAATGAATTCCCTGTATAAAACATATGCTCTAATCCATGAAAAATGTGTTGGGATGAAAACTACAACTAAAAGAATAGAAGGATTAATTTTCAGTAAGACATAACCAAATTGAAACTTGAAGATCTTCAGTAGCAGCTTTTCAGACTAACAAAATTTATTAAAAGGCATAAAACTTTTGTAGGACTATAGTTTGCTTCATCAAAAAAGATTAGTCTGAAGATGCACTACCAGATTGCTGACTTTTATAGATTATCAGAACTCTTCTCTTATAATGTCTAAATCGAACTTCATGTTTGTAATCAACATAATCCATTGGTTTAAGTGGGATTTCTTGTCTCACTCAACTGCATCTAGGTGGAGGTTAGTAAAGGTTATAGAAATTAACAGAGTTATTCCTAAATTGGTATATGCAACACAATAAAATGCTGAACACCTAATTTCCATAGCACTGTCTTGTGTCTAGTGATATTTACCCAGGTAGTCAGGCTGTATTTCTATTATCCTTCTCATCTTTCCTATTATCTTTTCTTATTGGTATCATATGCTTATATTGCTTTGTTGTTTGTATATACACTGAAAGCTTATGCACCAGGGACAAATTCCTTATGTGTCCAATCACACGTGGCCAATCAAGTATATTCTATATTCTATATTCTTTTAGATGGCGCATGACTCCAGCCATTCTAGCTAAAATGACGGGTAACATTTCAATAGGTGTTGGAAATGTAAAGAGAAAGTGGGTACATATTTCCATAGGTGGTGGAGATGTAAAGTCACAACAATCTACTGGACAAAAATACATAGATTGATTTTAGAAATACTGGGGGGAAAGGTTGAATATAAACTGGGAAGCTTTCTCCTAGGGCTAGATCTGGGAAAAATAAAGAAACTGGATAGGTATCTATTCCTGCACATCTCCACAGCAGCTAGAATATTATTTGCCCAATGGTGGAAAGACTCAAACATTCTAAGTGACAATGAAATCCTAA
>JANHFO010004833.1:36817-47923 GCA_032468095.1 Pareas carinatus | reverse complement strand
ACAACAACAACAACAACAACAACAACAACAACAACAACAACAACAACAACAACAACAACAACAACAACAACAATAATGTGGGCATTCTCCAGGAAGTAGGAAATATATAATTGAGTATCATCAACATACTAAGAATACCTTACCCCATAGTGACAGATGAGCTCACCTGCCAGTCTCATGTAGAAGAGAAAAGAGCACCAAATTCTGTGGCACCCGATATAGTACAGTGATTACTAAATAGTAATTTCCAGAAGAAGACTTTCTGTCTTGTTTTTTAAATGGATACACTCTGTAGTACTTGTAGAAAAGAATTTTTATCTACTCACCCAAAAAGGCAAATTTCATTGGGTTATTTACTGTTGCACCTGGAAATATGTATGATGTTGGGATTGTTGGTAGCCTTTCTGCAGATTTATAAATGCTACATATTTAATTTGTAAAGAATTTGCAAAATAAAGCCTTGCTACCTCTCAATGAAATGATTTTTGGGAGATCAATGACTTAATGATTGCTGTATCTAATTAAAAAAATTGAAAATACCTTTACCCAAATCTTGTCATTTTTTTAAAAAGGCAGAATGTTTTCTGCTAAGCAAAGCAAAAAACAAAACCAGCCACAGCTTTAAGCCTTGGATCATAATAGATGCTGCTCTTTAGAAGTACAAGTGACAGATTTGTAGTACATATTATAAATTTCACTTGCTGAATATACCATGAGATGTTTGGTTATTTATGAGTTTTTTTGCTGACTGCGACAACCCACCTCATAGTTGCTTGATACAAATTTAAAAGCTATCATTTTAGAACAGTAAAGATTGGAAGGAGAGATTTTCCCACCAGATGGACTTCGGGGGTAGTTCCAAAGGTGCTTTTTCCAAAAGCTAGTTGGACCTTCTTAGTATTTTCTTTGAAAACCTTTTGCTTCTCATCCAAGAAGCTTCTTCAGTTCTAACGGACTGGTAAAGAATGGAAGCAACCAGTCAGTTAGAACTGAAGAAGCTTCTTAGATGAGAAGCAAAAGGTTTTCAAAGAAAAGAGCAAGAAAGTCCATTTGCCTTTTGGAAAAAGGACCTTTGGTACAAACATAATCCAGATGATTGAGAATCTCCTTAGAGACCTGAGAAGCACCTCTTTTTTTTTTAAAAAAAAGGTCCTATTGGCTTTAGGACAATAAATACTTTGCCATTTATTAACACTAACTTTTTTCTGCAGAACATATCTTTACAAAGATAAACTTGGCTCCTGTCAAATTCCTTATTAAATGATCACTATGCCAGAGGAAAAGCATTTTAGAGTGGTCTCCATAATGGTTCAAAAATCCTCCATTTAAAGTCTGAACTATTGTTTCAAATTCAAAACAGAACATTTCAAAATAACCCTTTCTAAAATTTGAAATCAGAACAATTCCAGAATGTTATAGAACCTCCCATTACAAACACAAAAGAATTGTTTTGAACTTGAAATAGGATATCTTGAGCTTAAAACATTTCAAGTCTCAAATGTGCTGTGACCATTAATACTATTTTATGCTCAGGTGCCGATGTCCCAATTACTTGACTGGTGACGGAAGGAGCTCTCCCCCATCAAACCAGGTGGTTCATGTTGGTTTTTCTACTCTGTGGGACTCTATTGCATTCTCAATTTAACTCTAATTCTTAAGAAATGTATTTGAGCACTTTGTAAAAGCTGTCTGCTATTATGTGCACACATGAAGCAACAAAAGAAGAAAATAGGCCAGAACAATGGATGCACAAAATCTTTTTCCTTTTTAGCGAAATCTGAACTTTAATTATCAATTTCAAATAGTGCAAAACCATGGATAATGATTATCCAAAGTCACCTACTAATAAAAGGGGATTTCTCCTATGGAGGACATCAAAACAGCAGCAACCTATTTTTATATAGTGAGATGAAAGAGATTTATTTTTTGCATGGGTTGCTTAAGAAAATGTGAAAAGATTCTACATTATACAGTTTTGCTTCAAAAATGCTTTATGCATGTAAAACAGAGTCAGGAAAGAAAAGAAAGAAAAATCTAAATTTGTTTCCGACACAGCTCAGAAAGAGCAATATTTGACATAGGTCATAGTAAACTCTGATAGAGTTTTTCACAAAATCCTAGTTAATATGCCTCTTTAAAAATTACACAAGATTTCTATTAACCAAGATGAATATGAAACCAAATATTGATTTATGGGGATGATCCTAATGTGCAGTATGCTATATTCTCAATATGCTATATTTAGTGAAGGAATTCACTTTCACCATACCAGCTTATAGCACATTGCAAGACCATGATTGAATAACTTCAAGTACTATTTTCTTAACCAGCTTCTCTCATCTTGATCTGGAAATTTCTGAAAGTTTTCCAGTGTGTACCAGGCAGTGATTTCCCCTCCTTTCTAAAAATCTGTGGAATATGAGACATTTTTGCAATTAAGATCTTAAAGCTTTTAATTTGCTAAAAGTTTGAGTTCTAACTTTCTAAGTTTTAATTTCCATCTTGAGAGTGAGTCTCTTGCAAAAGCATTTAAACAGTTGCAAAACATCCGTAGGCATCAGGATCATTAAAAGACCCTTTACACTTCTGTGTAAGACCCCCTTATACATCTGTATAATTATTGAAGCAGCTGGAGTGGATGCTAACCAATACTTACCACAAAAGCTATTACACAAACATATTTAATTAGATTTTTTTTCTCATTCTGAGTCTACAGCCAATGGGTCTACTACTTTTGAAGAGAACGTCTCTGGATTCTAAAATCTAAGATCCGAGGTTACTTGTGCAATGATCCAGTGGCAGTTATCACAATGAATATTGCTAGTGATGTGTTTCTGTTTAATTATCATTTATTCACCAAACCTCTATTTTGCAGCAATCAAATATATAAAAAACAAAATAAAGAGAAAAACATGAAAACTGATGTGTTCCTGCGTGTATAAGTCAGGGTTGATTCCAGCATGCATAGGTTTACGTAGCTCTCTTGGCAATAGTTTCAGAAGTGATTTGCCACTGCATTTTCCCTTAGGATTGAGAGAAAGTGAGTGACCCAAGGTCACTCAACTGAATTCCATACAGGACTAAAACTAGGATTTTCCCACTCCTGATGCAGCATCTAATAACCATCTGTCACCAAAGAATAACAGTTGGTGTTTTTTTGTTCATCCCCACAATGCTTACATTAAAGGATTCCACAGGGCTCAATATTATTTTTCTTCTCTCCTCTTCAACATCTACATGAAGCTGCTGAGAATGGTTATTTAGAAGTTTGGAACACATTGTCGTCTTTATTATATCTCTGTTTTCCAAATGAATCAGGTGCTTAGCAGTTTCCTAGAGGCAGCGATGCACTGGATAAGGACCAAAAGAACCTACACTGAATCCAAATAAAGCAGAGATGCTATGGATAAGTAGTTCTGAGGTCCACCACAGATTTGTGGAAATTGAAAACTCTTCTTTGATTCCAATCTGTCAAGGAGCAAGCATGATAAGGACAACCATGCCTAATTTCTGCTGGTGTGCTAACCGTATTCCTACCTGCTAACTTAGCCTTAGTGATCTATGTCCTAGTAGTAATTTCAGAGTGGAATACATTGTGAGTGAAGTTAATCTTGAAAATGATGCAAAAGTCGCCATTGGGACAGAATATCACTACCCAATACATTATAGTACAAGCTGCATTGACTTAAATAAGCAAAAGTGCTGTCATTAAACCTTCCTATCTTAGGACAAAGGTTGTGCAAAACATTCATACAGAAAACATTAGGCGTATGGCAAAACCATTTTCATGTGAATTTTGCCCAAATAGAATACACATTTTTGAGGAAAGCAGGTGGGTGCCCAGAATAAAACTTGGAGTGATGATAATCTCCATTTCTAAGCTGAAGAGCCAGCACTGTCCAAAGACATATCCGTGGTCATGTGGCCGAGTGGTCCCTATTTTTCTACTTGCATTTTTACATTCTTTTGAACTGCTAGGTTGGTAGAAGCTGGGGTGAGTAATGGAAGCTCACTCCTTTAAGAGGCACTAGGGATTTGAACTGCCGACCTTCTGATTAATAAGCTCAGTGTCTTAGCCTTAGCCGCTGAGCCAAGAGGCCCTCAATATATCCACATGAAGGTGACTAAAACTGAGAGAAAATGACTTAACTGTGGTCCTTTACAGCAGAAGCAACAAACTGAGAGCTTCTTGGTTCATACCCCAGTTTGTTACAACAGCAATTTCCATGTAAAGCTAATTAAAAACATTTTAGAAAAAGATGTGAAGCTGTCTTCCATACATCTTCTATGGAGTTCTGGGTTCCCCACCCCCCTTAAAATTAACTTTTATTATTTTTTGCAATAACATTGCCTTTTTATATAGTTTATAGGTTTATATAAAACATGATGTTGAAATTACATTGAGACATCCATTTATGTAATGTGATGCATAACAGATGTATCTCTTTTATCATTGCAGAAATGCTTGCTCTTTGAGATGCGTGGTGTCTATTCTTTTTTTAAAAAAACAAACCTAGGTATTTATTTAGCTGATGTACTTAAAGAAAAGTAGAACATCATCTGATGAGAAAGAAGTCGTTGCCATAACTTGATCAGTTCATTATTGTATCTGCCCTCAAGGACTTGCAATATGAGATTTTTCCCAGGAAGATAAACAGTCCATAATAAGTCATAACTGTTGGAAAATGCTACACATGGGAAAGAAAATGCTTGCCTACTATCTCCATGCTTTATGCAGTGAAACTTGTAGTCTGAATCATTATCTTAGCATGCATAGTTACAAACATTATTAATGATACTAACATTACCAGAGGCTTCTAAAAAGCAGTATAATATTTTGTCTCATGACCTCCCAAGGCACAATATTCCTACATAGGCAGTCTGCATGAATGCAAATAAAGTCAATAAAAATAAAATTGATATTGTTTTATGATACATTTACATTTAATACACTCGTTACTTGCCTGCTTGCTCTCATATTCTATACCAGACTGATAATGAAGTCAAGCAGTCAAGTCTTGCTATGTATAGCACCATACGAACACCAGAGACATTATATTATGAGTTAATCTCACTGTTCTAGCTTTACTCTTTGTTTCTAACAATGTTTATTTTATATTTGACTGCTTAATATTCTTAGTTCCCAACCAAAATACATTGTGCAATTAGAAAAAATAAAGTTTATGTATAAAATATATTTTTGAACTCTAAGCTTTCTGCATACCTTTGGTTTATTTTTCAAAACATATTATTCTAACACTTCATATTTAAACATTTCTCAGCAATCTCAAGAGCTTGTAGCTTTATATGCATATTTATCTCTTTTTGATATCCTTTGTGATATGATAGCTGGTAATCTTACCAATTTCACATTACTTTCCCAGCAGAAAATTACATGTTTATGAAGCAGTTTCTGGGAACTTTGAATAATTCTATTCATAATTTCAGGTAAAATGAGTTTCTTCAATATTGTTGCAGGAGATACACTGAAAAAATGATCAGAGTCGCAATAATTTGATGCAAGCAATAACCATCTCTTCAATGGCTTTACAGTATTATTAAATGTTTCAAATGTCAACCAGTAGAGTAAATCAAGCAAGATGTTACTCAGACTGTTGAATTTGTTCTGAAAATCAAACTAATTCACATTTACAAAAAAGAAAGAAATTCTAGAATTTCTCCTATTTCTGATTATGCAGAGAAGCCGCTAAATGTTCAAAATCAACTCAGAAGCATCTGTTTCAATTTAATCATTCAGTTGTGGAGGAAATTTTATTGCTCTGATGTCGTTAGCTCCATCTAGCTTGGTCACTGAATATACTGTACTTGTGTTTGCTTGCCTTTTTAATGTGAAAGTCAATGAACAGTCTTAAGTATCAAACCATTCTCCCCATATGCATGCCATAATTAATTGTTCATGATACACATTCTCCTGTTGTAACTTTTATTACATCATTGAATGACCTTTGATTCACAAACTGTAGGTCTCCATGAATTTGCAACAATTCTGATGAGGGATTCATGATCAAGCTGTTAGGGTAACAGTCAACTTGATTGACATTCACATTTTCAAAGGATAAATACTGTACATTACAAAATGCTTTTTCCCCAGACATATGGACATCCAGATTTTGTGTACCCCCCTCTGTATCCTTTTCCATTGTAAAAGCAATTATTCGTCAATGGTCAGATTTACCCATGAGCTCATTTTTAGTGTCTGTAACCCTATATAAGAACTTGGTTGACTAGTCTGTGGCACTTTTTACTCTTAACAATAGGAGTGGAATGACTCATGGCATCGTGCTAGCTTTTAATAAAATGGTCTTTGGAGACTCTCCAAATGTTGGCGTGCTCCGAGGTGAGTTTGACTTCCTAATTTGATCTGAAAAGCCAATTTGATTCAGAGATTCAACTTCCCTTTCAATCAAATCCCCAAATCTAATTTTGCACAGCTTTAAAAGAAACTGTAATCCTTTGTGGGCTTTGTTGTCTTAAGAATTCATAGCTCCAAAGACTATTTCAACAACCGTCTGTCCCTCTTCACTCTCTTGGGAAAGCAGTTTCTACACTGAACTATTTAATTTGTGGATGAGATCAGGGGGAAAAAAAACCTACAAATCATTTAAAGGTATACAGAATATTGCCAAATTTGGGCACTTCAATCACAAATAACAATTTAACTGGGCTAGAACCATCACCCTGGCAACATACCACACAAATGTTTAACAATTTGCAAGCTCATATAGGCCTCTCCCCTGTAAAACACCACCATCAGCATGCTGGCTTCATTTGTTTCAATGCAATTATTCTTTTTCTCTCTCAAATCATCCACAAATCCATTTCCCAGGCAAGCTTCTTTTCCTGTTAGAAAAGAAGAATTATTTATCCCATCCCTGCTCAGAAACTGAGATCGTGTTAGCCTATTGGGCAATTTATTGAAGGGTGCAAGCATTACACCTCAGGCAAGCACATACATGACATGTGAAAACTCTTTCTCCAAGGCAGAGAAGAGGGAATGGAGACTTTAATTCCCTAGCCCTCTTTCAACCCAACTTTCACCAAGCAATTCTCTTTCCTCCCTTAACTTAACAGTCTGGGCATTTGCTAGTCAACTGGGAATATTTCTTCCTCTAGCTAATTAGGTTTTACTTGATATTGTTTTTCACCCAGTTCATGCAGCCTTTTCAGGTCTGCCTTAAAGGCCTCAAGGTTAAAGCAAGGAGATTTCCTCTATCAGTTTGTTCTAATTAACTTGCTGCGATCATCCTAAACAGTAGGATTATTGGGCATTTATTTATTAGATTTCTTATCGGCCATAATTCTAAGACTCCCAATGGTTTGCAGTAATAAAACATAGGAAATAAATCACCTGCAGTGAAATATATATATAAAATTGCATAATTACCATGTCAGAGAGGCCAAGGACTGTAATATATTCATCTGTCCTAGGTAACATGCATCATGAAAGGCATTCCAGAACAGCTTTATTTTAAGTAGTTTTTGAGAAGGTCAAAATGGTATGGGTCAACTAGCTACTTCAAAGGGGGGGAATATCCAAGTTCTAAAGCACCAGAAAGCAGGACAAGAAACAATGAATGGAAACGAATCAAGGAGAGAAGCAGCCGAGAACTATGGAGGAATTTCCTAACAGTGAGAACAGTTAATCAGTAGTATGATTTGCCTCCAGAAATTGTGGGTGCTTCAACACTAGAGGTTTTTGAGAAGAGATTGGATAACCATTTGTCTGAAATAGTATAGCTCTCCTGAATGAGCAGGGGGTTGGACTAGAAGACCTCCAAGATCCCTTCCAACTTTGTCATTCTATTATCAAGCAGGAGGTTATTCCAATATATGGGTGCTGCCACAGAATAGTGGCACCTAAAAACTCCATAATATGATCATCATAAAAATGTGAGACTTATCAACAGTTTTTTTTCATAGGGAAAACAAATTGAGAAGGTTGATTCTGGGGAGGGAGACTGGTCCTCAAAATACTTTGCTGCCATGTCACATAGAACTGTATAGGTGATAGCTAATACCTTGAACTGCTAACTGGAAGCCAGAATAAAGCGCAGGGTACAGAAATATATTCATGGAGATGAGTGCCAGCTAGTATATGGAGCACTGCAATCTTGGATTGACTAAAACATTAACTACTCTCAAGATCAATTGGTTGTACAAAGGCAAAGGTGAGAGTAGTAATGAGGGTAGCAATAATGAGAGCCAGTTTGCTTTAGCCGTTAAGGCATCAGACTACAAAACAAGAGACCCTGAGTTCAAGTCCCGACTTTGTCATGAAAGCCAGCTGAGGGACTTTGACCAGTCACCTTTTCTCAAGCCAACCCACCTCACAGGATTATTGTTGGGGAAAATAGGAGGAAGTATACTGAATATGTTGAGTTATTTGTAAAAATAATAAAGACAGGATAATGGAGGCAAAAAAGCAAACAAACATTCCTACAATGAACATGGTACAGGTTACAGGCTTTGTTATTAAAAATGATTCTAAAATTATGAAGCTTACTTGTTTTTGATTTTGCTTTCATACAAGACTATCCATGTCAAAAAATGAAACAAGCTGGCTGACTGGTACCCAGGGCTTTGGAAAGGCACAAGGGGCTATGGGAAGAATCTCTACTGAGTTCCATCTTTACTGATAAGTCTTACTTACTTGTATTGGAATATTAGTCCTAAATGTAGGACGTGGTGGCTTAATAAGACTGGAACTGCTGGTCATAAAATGACCTAAGCCCTGGTGGTTAGAGCCCAGCTCCACGAGACAGAGTGAGTGCCTGTCGCTGGATCCCTTGCCCCGCCCATCCAGCAGTACAAAAGCATGCAATATTGCGAGTAGATAAATGGCTACTACTTCACTTTGAAAAACCTAGCTACGTTTGTGTGCGTGAAGAGCAGAAGCTGGCACCAGACCTGGCCAGATGTGAGACATTGTGATACAAGCAGAGGTGAGACTGGCAGAGGAGCCCGGAAGAGCCAGCAACCTGAGCATCTTAGCTACAGTAATTGGTATAAAACTCGTTCACACACACACACACACACACACACACACACACACACACACACACACGTGCTGTGCACCAAAGACAGGTGCACAAGCACCAAATAGAATGAACTAGCAATTTAGATCTGCATTATGCGTAGCAGGTGTTACTTTTTATGACATTGTATGCTATATGCTAAATAAATAAATAGTTTTAAATGGGCATATTAATCTACAGGAAGTTAAGAGTTTCATGTATTAGCACATTTTGCATCAAGATAGCAAGAGAAGATACACTGAAGGGACCAGAACCTAGGAGACCTACTCCAAGTTACCCTCATCTTTGCACCTTAGTGCATTCTGTGCAGACATAACATCTGAATAAGGTTGGACAGCAAACTTTTATCGTTGACTTAATCTGTGAAAACACGCAAGTAAAAACCTTATCCTACCAGGGCTAGTAGTCATCCCACTATGGCAAGTAATACAAAGCTAGTCTGTAAAAATGTTTAAAGATTTACAAGTGTGTTTTGTTTTGTTATTTATTTTATTTTTTATAATTGAATTTATATATCGCCCTACTCCCGAAAGACTCAGGGCGGTGAACAGCCATAAAACACATATATACATATACAAACACACTTTAAAACCACAGTTAAAATAATTAAATGATGGCTGATTAAAGGTTAAAACCAATTTAAAATAACTAAAACCCTAATTAAAATCCAATTAAAAACCAGCCCAAGAAGACATGTGGGAAATAAAGACAGCCCCACCTGGATGAAAAGGTGGGTCTTAAGAGTATGCCAAAAGACCTGGAGATCAGAGATAGTACGTATCTCCGGGGGGGGGAGTTCATTCCACAAGATTGGTGCTGCCACAGAGAAGGCTCTACCCCTGGGGGTCGCCAGTCGACATTGTCTGGTTGACCACCACCTGATGAGGCCCTCTCTGTGGGAGCAAAATGGTCAGTGGGAGATATTTGTCAGCAACAGGCATTCCTGCAGGCAGATACCTCGGTCCTAAGCCATGGAGCACTTTTAAGATGGTAACCAACATCTTGAAATGCACCCGGAAGACCACAGGCAGCCAGTGCAGTTCGTGCAGGAGGGGGGGTCACATGGGCACAACCCCTGACCCCCATAATCCCTCGCACAGCCGTATTCTGAACCAACTGAAGTCTCCGGGTGCAGTTCAAGGGGAGGCCGTTGTAGAGAGCATTGCAATAATCCAGGCGGGAGACAATGAATGCCTGAGTGACTGTGTGTAGGGCGTCCCGATCTAGAAAGGGATGCAACTGTCAAATCAGGCACACCTGATAAAAAGCCCCCCTGGCCACAGCTGTCATATGATCTTCCAACAACAGCCGTGAGTCCAAGAGAACTCCCAAGTTGCGAACCCTTTCCGTGGGGGCCAATAACTCACCCCCGATAGCCAGAGATGGAATCAACTAGCTATATCAGGTTGCTGGAAACCACAGCCACTAGGTCTTGGAGGGGTTGAGCTTGAGCCTATTTCTCCTCATCTAGACCTGCATGGCTTCAAGATACTTGGAGTATTGCAGTAATCCAGGCTGGAAATGACAAGCGCTTGAGTGACTGTGCATAGGGAGTCCCGATCTAGAAAGGAACGCAACTGGCGTATCAAGCATACTTGATAAAAAGCCCCCCAATGACAGCTGTGTATCCAAGAGGATGCCCAAGTTGCGAGCCCTCTCCACCAAGGGCAGCGTATCGCCCCCGATGTCCAGTGATGGGGTGGCTATATCGGGACGCCGAAAGCCACAGCTTGAAGGCGTTGAGCCTTAGACTGTTTCTCCATCCAGACACGCACGGCCTCAAGACACTGGAACATTACTTCAAGCTGTTGGGATGGCCTGGGTTGGAGACGTACAGCTGAGCAACATCAGTGTACTGATGGAACTCCACCCCCCAAGCCACAGATGATCTCACCCAGTGGCTTCATATAGATGTTGAACAGAAAGTGCAAGAGGATTGTGGCACCCCACCTACCCTGTTTCTCCAAAAGTAAGACATCCTCCGGAAAATCAGACCTACTTACAGTTTTGCCTCTCACTGAAATATAAGGCATCCCCTGAAAATAAGACC
>JANHFO010004833.1:24633-35144 GCA_032468095.1 Pareas carinatus | reverse complement strand
TCCTCTTTCCCTCCCCTCCCTGTCTCTCTCTACCTCTACTTCTTTCCCTCTACCCCCTCCCCCCATGCATGTGAATGCACTCTCTCTCTCTCTCTCTCCCTCACACACACACACACACACACACAAATTCAGTTTCCAGTTAAAAAGTTCACAAGCTGTAAGAATGAGAATATTTTAGTCTAAATCTATCAAGGTACTGATAGATAGTGTACTAATATATAGGCTTGATGAATCAATTGCTGGATTTAATATAAAACCAGTTCCATATTTGTACTCCATAACAAAATATTTAGGCTCCCATTTCATCCAGACTCTAAAGTGGGTAAGGACTTAGGAGTAAATCCAGGAAACCAAAAAGCTTGAATTTAAGGCAGGCTGATTTGTTGATTTACTGTCTGTTGTGCTCAGAATGCAAGGGGTAGGGCCACAGAGAGTGACCCTCCTTTAGTGCATGGAATAAAGAGAGATATTTTTATCTGATAAGAAGATAATATTCCTGCTGGATTCAATCAAAAACATTTGAAAACCAGTATTCTCTTTCCAACTTTAGTTCCTGCCTGACTAATGGAAGCCAACAAGAAGGATATTGAGGCAATTGCTGTTGCCTACAATTGTTTTCCATGATACTTAGAGCCATCTTCAACTAAAATGAGTGCAGGATAGGTTTTGAGAATGCTTTAAGAAGACATTCATACAACACTTGTTCAAAAATTAAATGTGAACACTATTTTCCAGTTCAGTGCTTGATATATGTCCTATCATTATTTTTCTGGAGAAAGCTGTTAGGAAATAGTTCTGGTTCATTCAATGCACTTTGTTTTCTGCCATTTTAACCTTGAGACAACACTTGATAGTTCCTACCTATATTCCTACAAGGCTGTCTCCAGATGGTAGTGTAGTCAGACATTTACAGAAATGACCTTGGAATCACCCTGCCATCTTTTTTTATTTTACAAAAAGCCACAAAAGTTAAGGAGTTAAGGAGGACAATTAAAAAATGCTTTAGAACTCCCCAAAGCCTGCAGTAGGCAGAATTTCCTTCTTTACTCGTGCTGTTGCCCTTTATAAGTGAATGGTTCTGGAAATGTCATGATCATGAAGAACAGTGTGGCTCACAATATTCTCAGAGTTGAAACACTGAAGAACCTTGATGGTGCAAGGAGCTTGGTGAGGTTCAGAAAAGGCTAGAAGTCAAAAGTGGATTGGAAAACAAACTCCAAAGAAATCTTTGTTAAAGAAGATCATGGCAGTGCAAATTATTTCTATATAGTCTGCAAAAATAAAAGTTATCATTAAATGTCAAGGTGAAATCCAAGACATTGATGTATAATTTTGGGAACCTGTGTGTGTGTGTATGTATGTGTGTAGTGCAATCAGAAAATATTCAGACCCCTTCACTTTTGTCAATTTTGTTATGCTGCAGTCTGATTCTACAGTTGTTGAAATTCACTTTTTTTCTCTCATTAATCTTCATTCAGTACCCCATAATGACAAAGTGAAAACAGAATTTTAGGAATGTCTGCAAAACATCCCCACAGCATGATGCTGCCACCACCACGTCTCACTGTTGAGATGGTATTGGGTTCATGATGAGCAGAGTCAGACATAACATTTAGAATTGAGGACAAACAGTTCAATCTTGGTTTCATCAGACCAGAGAATCTTGTTCCTCGTAGTCTGAGAGTCCCTCAGGTGCTTTTTTGCAAACTCCAAGTGGACTTTCCATATGTTTGGCAATGTGGAGAGGTTTCCATTTAGCTACTCTGCCATAAAGCCCAGATTGGTGGAGGGCCGCAGGGATGGTTGTCCTTTGGAACTCTATCCCATCTCCACACTGGGTCACTGGAACTCAGTCAGAGTGATCATCAGGTTTTTTGGTCACCTCTCTTACTAAGGCCCTTCTCCCTTCATTTCTCAATTTGACCAGGCGATCAGCTCTTGGAAGTATCCTGGTTGTGTCAAACTTCTTCCATTTGAGAGTTATGGAGGCCTAAGAGTTATGAGTTCCTAAGGTGCTCTTAGGAACCTTCAGTGCAGCAGAAATTTTAAAATAGCCTTCCCCAGATCTGTGCCTTGCAATAATCCTGTCTCTGAACTCTGCAGACAGTTCCTTTGATCTCCTGGCTTTTGTTCTGCTACAGTATGCATCATCAGTGGTGAAACCTTTACAGAGACGTATATGCCTTTCCAAATCATGTCTAATTGATTTTATTTACCACAGGTGGACTCCAATCAAATGGTAGAAACATGTCAGCAATGATCAAGAGAAACGGGAAGTACCTGAGTTAAATTTCACATGTTCCTGCAAAATGTCTGAATACCTATGCCAATGTGATATTTCAGTTTTTTCTTTTTAATAAATTTACAGACATTTCTAAAATTACCTATATTTTTATTGAAACTTGTTTGTTGAAATGAGTTGAGAAATATTATGCTGTGCTTAATAATAGATGCATTTGACACATATCCTTAAAAAGCTAGCCAGTTGAAGCCCTCCTGCATTTCAGATACATCCTTTGATTAGATGCCCACTGAGTTGTAGATGCAGCTATGGCTCCACCAGCTGAATTACCTATGGTGCTTGACTACAAACTAAACAATATAAATGTCACATCTGCTTAAATCTGGTAGTGCTAATTAGAAGCCTTATGGTGAAGATGATCTACTTGCTTTATTGAGTGTCACAACAGGAGTTCTTCTGAGACTTTCAGAAATCAGCCCAGGTGCCACAGACAATTGCAATACTCAGGCATCGTACAACCAAGACAAATGTTTCATGTAATAGCATAGTCATGTAAAATTCTCCATCGCTTGAGTCTTCAGGCTTCCAGTTTGCAAAACAGATTACCACAGCATGTTATTGTGATAAAAGTGGGCCAAATCTCTGTCTCTTTAATTCTAACAGGCAAAGTATCAGACAAAGACATTCCGGAGGAAACCTCCAAGAAAGAATTTAGACTAGGACATTTAGACCATGAGAGTATGTTCCTGAAAAGCAAGTGTCCCAATCTACATGGATGGATGGATGGATGGATGGATGGATGGATGGATGGATGAAGAAAGAAAAAAGAATAATGTCTCTTGGTGAATACTGTCAATTTTCTGAAAAAGATTCCTAGCCTCCTCCTAGAGCAAACCCCAGCAGTCCCTATAGCAAGAATATGAATCACAGAACCTAAAATTAATCTTTAGAAACCATCTAGTCAAGCTTTCTGCTTATTGCAGGATTCACTAGAATGCTTCTAATAGACGGCCACCTATCTTGCTTTTGAAGCTCTCTAGCAAAGAACTAATCACTTCATGTGACAGCCTGCTCCTCTGGCTGGCAGCTCATATAAGCAGGAAGTTGCTCTTGAGGTCTAGCCTGAGTTTGTTTACTTGTAGTTTAAATAATTGTTTCTGGTCCTGCCCTCTGGTAATTTCGCTCTCTCTTCTGTGTGACAGTCCTTCAGATATTTAATGGACATTGTCACATCTCCACTCAGTCAACTTTTCTATAGGCTAAACGTACTCAGATCATATAAAACACCCTTCAACTAATCATAAGTCTTAGCTTCCAGACTCCAGACTTTTCATCATCTTCTTAATACCCCTCTGAACTTCCTTCAGCTTGTCATTGTATTTTTTAAAAAAATCTGTGATATTACAAAATGGACATGGCATTCCAAATGTGAACTGATCGAGACAGATGAGAGTAGAACAATTATTTTTCATGAAGTGGTTTCTATGCTCCCATTAAGAATAAGTTTTGCACTTTCACTGCTGGCTCTTGTTTAATTGGTGATCAGCAAGGACATCCAGATTCCCTGTCTTTAGGTACTTCTACAAGTCAAATATCCCTTATCTTATACTTGTGCCTTATGTTTTCTTCATCAGGTACAGACATTTATATTTCTCCCTGTTCATTTCCATCCTACTCACTTTGATTCACAACTCAACCTCTCTCTATTTTAAAATCCAGTCTCTCACACAGAAGCCACCCAGTTTTGTGTTATCTGCAAATGTTGTTTTAGCTGATATGCAGAGCCCTGTGTTATTCCACTCAATACTTCTCTCCAAGCTGAAATGGAGTCAATCTAACAATACTGTTCTCTGACCCATAATTTGCCATTTTAGTAAGGAGAACATAATGAGATTGAAAGCCTTGTTAAGATCCAGCAACATATATGACATTCCCTTGATCTAAGCTAGTAAATCTCTGAAAGAAAGAGATAAAGTTAGTCTGACATGATTTCAATGAACCCATGCTGGCTCCCGTTAATTTGAGCACACAATCAATAGCTCACAAAAGCTTCTTGAAAATCTGTTCACATGCCTTGCCCAGGATAGATATCAAGTTGACAGTTCTGTAGTTTCGTGGGTCCTCTTCCATCTCTTCGTGAAAATGGAAGTGACATTTACTTTTCTCTAATCTTCTGTATCTCATCAATCCTCCAGGAGTTCTCAAGCATTACTAAGAGCATTTCTGCAATCATCTTTGCTAGTACCTCCATAATATTTACAAACAAATTGTTGTGCTTTACTTTATGTACACTAATTATTACAAAATGGAGAAAAACATACCAGAAAATTAAGTCCATCCAAAAACTATCATATGTATATATTTTAAAAAAACAAACTATTCTGCTCAGTATTTTTAAAATGTTTTCAAGAAGAATTGTCCTCACTTAGATAAGATTTTCTGCTCAATTATAATGCCCTTTGGCAAACTCAGCCAATGTAAGAACTGACACATACTATAAAAGGAAAAGTATAAGTTATATAAATTGAATATAATACATTCAATTTTGTAACTACTAAGATTGGTGACCATGCAAGTACAAAGATAGCCAGGGATATGATTGAAGCCTGGGAAACAGGTTCCTTGTAAGTCAACAGGAGTGCTGATTTACCACCAGCTTATTAGGTACTTAGGAGCTGAGGGCTTTGCAGCACAAGGAAACAACAGCCAATTGCCAGTCATCAACACACCAATCAGCCAATAGGAAGGCACCACATAAATGCAACTCATAGAATAGCCCAAAGCACATATTTCAGTAGAGAGAAGTTCCCTAAACCTCTGATCCCAATGACCGAGTCAGGTTGGATTTTGCAGAAATATAAGTGCCTTAACAGAAGTATGCGAATATCCCCTCCAAAAAATCATTGGAGGTTCCACAAACATCCAATTCCAGGCCAGAGAACAAAGTCAGGTTTTAGACACAGTTGGCAGGTGGCAACCATACTTATCTCTGAAGGCTGCTGTTTCAGAGGACAGGCATTGTGGCAGAAAAGGCATACTTCCTCGGTTCCACAAAATGTCAACATTTAACTGATGAGATATGGAATCTACCTACTCTGCCCAATTATGCTGGATGGAAGAAACTTCTGGACACAGGCATTTCCACAAATAACAAAATCCTATCTGTTTGTTTTGATTCTGATGAAATTTGTTAACTCTGGTCCATTCTGATAAAACAAGCAAATGACATGGAATCTTCATATATCAGTCCTAGACATAAGTCATGTGGGCATGGTTTACATTCACAGTATGCTATATTTAAAAATCCCTTGGCAATTCTGTTTTGGATATATATCTATTAGGATACTGTGGCCCTCAGTTCTGCTTCATCAATGCTGAAGTAATATTATAATATGATTCTGCTTCTCTTTAATATATTTGAGCATCTGCTGTAATCCCTCTGGTGTTCTACCTTTCGTTTCTTCTTTGCAGCAATTTTATTGAAATTATCTGTGGGTTATTTAATGTTTTAAATCATCACTTCCTCCTTTCCCATCTTCTTTTGCCCTCAACAGATTTTTCATTAATGTGTTGCTGCTGAATTATGCTCTCCTGAAAATATCTTCTATAGGATACCCTTTGGAAGATAAAGTACATAATATAACGAATAAGAACATTTACCAATTCTGCATCATCAGTTCTAGAATTAATTATTTCTACAAAAACAGCAACATTATGTACTGCTATAACAGAAGACCTATAAGCTATGAGGTAATAAGATGTGAGTGGATTGGGGTGGAAATCACTGTTGAAAAAGAAATGATTGGGTTGACAAGAACTAGAACCAACAGGCAAGAATATCTGAATAAATTAGCACTGTGTTTAAAACATTCTAAGATTTGGTAGCTTTTAACCAACCACCTAACATATTTTAAATTCCTTAATTGAAAAATTATTTTAAGTAGTTTTTCTGTATTAATTGTGCCCAGTCTGTTCCATATAATCATGACAAAATGGTATTTAAAATGCATAGAAAAATGCATACACCATGCAAAAGTATGTTAAAAATCCCTGTAAATAATAGCACTGGATATTTTACCTATTGCTTAATGATCTGTTGCTTAATGATTTTAGTATTTGACAATATGGATTTTTGGCCAGACTAAAATTAGTATTAATAACTTATATTTGAATATACAAAGGGAGGGTCAACTACGTGTGAGAACACAAACTCCACTGCTTACAAGTTTGTGTGATTTTGCAACACAAATGAAAAAGTTTTGGGGGAGGGTGTTTGTTGTGACACCATAACATCCATTTTGCCTGTTTCGCATAACCCTGGTTAGGAGCAAATACCTATTTGCATTTCCTTGCTCAGAGAATCCAAACGTGAAGCATTTTACTGTTGTCCAATGCCAGAGGATCTTAAACTTTGTTGATAATGCAAAAATGCTCAAATCAGATTGCTGTGTTTTATTTGATATACTTTAGGCTCTGTTTTTAGATTGAGAAATGTGCCTTCAGGTGGAGGCATGCCAATAGTTCACAGTAATAATTGTGTTTATAAAAGTCCCTAGGAAAAATAAAATAATCTTAGGCTGTTTTGGGGGCTGCCTTACTGGCAACCGAAATCATACTTTTAGCTGCTATTTTACAACTTTCCTGCCAATAATTATTAGGCATTAAGAACGATCTCTTTAATTCAAAATTTTGTTATTGCCTCTGAGCAGGAATAGTTATACCGATAGGCAGAGCAAAGGAGCATCTACAGGAAGGGATACCAGGACTGAAGCTAAGATCAGATTCAACAAATCTGAATCACTAAATCAGTACCCAAATAATTTTGATTCTCCTACCTCAGTTTTGTCTGCGGTCTCTGACAACAGTTCTTTGGTGCTCAGAGATCCTGTCAGCCTCTCTAAAAGTTCCAGAAGATTTACATGGTGCCTTCAGTATACACTTATAAAGTGGAAGAAGTAGAAAGGTGGCAAACAATATTAGGTTTGGTTAGGTTCCTTTCATAGGATGCTTAAAATTAATTTAGATTGGTAGCCCACTTCATTCTGTATTATCTATTGCAGTGGTCAAAGGCTGTACAAACATCAATTTCCTTTTTTTGTAAAAAACTTTATTCATTTTAAACAAAAAATAGAAACAAAAAACAAAAAAGCAAATGTGCTTGCATACTTCCATCAACATCAGCCCATTGGACATACATTTCAATTTTCTTACAAATCAGTGTTTATCAAATTTACTAATGATCTTTTTACCCTTTCTCTTTCCTTCTCTTCTATTTTTACTTTGTCTTCACCTTTTATTGATTTACAAATTTCCATTTGTGGAGAAGGGAAAAGGAGAACAACAAAATGTATATAAGTTTGTATGGTAAATATTTTTTTAAAGTAGTAAACAATAAAAAGTTTTAAACTGGAAAAAAATTACTAATGATATTTCCCACCTACTTCTTCCATCTCTATCTAACTATCTATACAATTTAAGTCCATTTAAAGCATCGTAAACCTTTCAAATAATTTCATATCTTATAAAACATTTTATTCATATTACTACAAAAATAACAAACTTATCAATTTTTCTCTTCCAACCCTTAAGTCTTAATTCAAAACCAATTAAAACATCTTAAACCATTTAAATAATATCATATTTATATAGTATCCTTAAAATTTTCAATGTTTACATCCTTATCATATCAATCTTTCAATTATATCAATGGTCACTAAAACTCCTACCCTGACTTACTATTAAAGTTCTAGAATTAAACTGCATTCATTGACTATATTTTTATCTGTCCAGGTTTTTCCCCACATATTTTCCACCTCAATCTTTATATCTTATTTGTCTTTCATATTTAAATCCATTTTAAACATCCTGAGCCTTTTAAATAGTTTCCAATTTTATAAAACATAAATCCATTTTAAGCATCTGGCATGTTTTTACATCCTTATCAACTCTATTTTCCATATCATAATTCTATTTTAAATATCCTACTATTTTATATAACATCTCAAATTTCTTAATCTTTACAACCTTAACATAACATATTTTTAAATTTTATCAATATTGACTTATGTTGATATCTTAATTTGTCAGTAAGGTTCTACAAAATTCTCATTTTATACATCCCTATCATAACAATTTTTCAAATTATATTCATGATCATATCTTTAATATAACAGATTTTTAATTATATCAATAGTCACTTGAACTGATATCTTGATTTACCAATAAGCCAATAAGGTTCTGGAGTTTAAAGTCCAGTAATTTACAATATTCTTATCTGTCCAAACTTTTTCCATATCTACCATATTTGAATTTCCTTTTCCTCAGGTATTGTATCTGCCTCTCTCAATCTTCTCATCCTCTGCATCAATCTCAAAAATAAATCTATTGAATTATTATATTCTCTTAAGTGTATTTTGTATATTCCCTCTATTTGAATACTCTTTTGTCCAATTATATTGTTCTTGCCTTAGTCAATGTAGTTAACACCATTTTTTTAAAACTCCTCTTACCTTTCCTCAACGACTTTTTGAAGTTTTGTATAATGGTCAAGTCTCTCCACTTTAGACAAACTCAAATCCACAAATGTTTGCTGGGCTTCTTTTGTTGTCTCCACGTTTAAATCTCTCTTTTCTTTAAGTTCTCCCCTTTCTTTTGGCTTCTGCTTAATCATATTTCTTTGTTCATCCAACTTTTAATGAATCTTTTTAAAATCAGCATCCATTTCCTCAGAATATTGATGGAAATGCTTCTCAAAAAATTGTGAAATGTCATTAACATCACTTGGGTACTTTTTCTATTTGTCTTGTCATTATTTCTTATGTAGAGAATCTTCTTAACACTTACTCAATTTACAGCGAAGTTCGTTTCCTTGTAAGTCCAAATATTTACTTTTTGTTTTCAAGAAATAGTTCACAGCTGTTCTTTTCAAGGTCAGGTTTTACTTTCATACACTGGGTGCCACTTCCACTTTTACTTAAAAGTCAATAAATCTTTAAATTAAAATATTTTCCAATACAAGATATGGAAATATAACCTTCCTTTAAACTTTAATATTCATCAAAATTACTTTCTTCTTTATAGTCTTTATTTCACTTCCAAATACTTCATATAATTAATGAGCCGTTCTGAATTCAGTTACCATTTCCCCCCTCTTTCCAAGTACTCATTTCTTTTTAAATATTCTATTTAATCAAGTAATATTTTTTTTTGCAGTAGGAATTTTTCAGACTCATCATGTGGCTGGATGTTGATTTCATGCCTCTTTGGAGTTTGACTTTCAAACCACTCCATTTTTGCTCCTCGGCTCGTCTGTAGTTAGATGCTGTGTTTCACAGGTAGCTTTGTAGACGTCTGAAGGGTTTCTTCTCAGTCTCAGGGTGATCGCCATCTTCCCCAAGACTGCAGAATGTCCCCTACTCTTTGTTCCCTCTCCAGGACAACTTAGAGTTCAGAACTGGGCTCGGAACAGTCTCGATCTACAAGCTGTCAAGCAGCTTGTTTCTGGAGCTCCCCAAGCCTTCTGCTTCACTGTCGTGCCATGTGCCAGAAGTCCACAAGACAAGATTTCCTGTTTTGCTCACAGCTTTTCCTACTGAAGGCCTAAATCCTAGCTACTATTGCCCTAGGAAGGACAAGGGGAACTGAATAGGTAGTCTCCTTTCCATAGGAAAAAATATATTGGAATTAAATATTTTTAACCTTGCAAAGAATATAATTATGGACAAGTAAAAAAATCTGAAATATTTGGTTCATCTCATATTCAACTGCTTATGACTTGACAAAGTCAGAACCAACAACAGCCTTTCATTTTACAAATGTGAAAGAGTATAATAGTATATATGCTTCCAGTCTTGTGCTTTCTAAAGCCTATAGTTACAAAGGTGTTTTGATTCTGTGCTTTCTATCAAAAATTATTTTGATTTATAGCTACCAGTGGGGCTAGGAAGTTGAAATGGCCATTTTCTCTGTTTAAACTGAAATAGTGGCTTTCGGCAGAAGTGGAGAGTTGTATTGGTAAACTATATTATACAGTATTTACATAACATATGCTTTTTATTGGGATAATATTAAGAAGATTGAGAAATTAAATGTATAGAGTTGAAAAAAACAAGAAAAAACAAGAGTACAAAATGTAAGCTTTTTTCCACACAACTTCCTCTTCCTCAAAAGTGGTAGAGATTATTTTTTTTATTGAAAAGTTTTAAAGAGAATACAAAACACAAAAAGAAAAGTACATCACCCTTGCAAAATTTTACCCCCTTTTCACCTC
>JANHFO010004833.1:0-20171 GCA_032468095.1 Pareas carinatus | reverse complement strand
CTGAAACGTTGCATGAATACTCTGATTCCTACACGGGAAAAGACCCAAAAAACCCCAGAACTACATACCGGTACCCATGAAAATCTACGAAAACAAATATATATATATATATATATATATATATTCCCCGGTTGAGTTAGATAAGGAAGGAGTGGCAGAGAGGCATTTATATTTTCACTAAATATGTACCTTTGTTCTGTGCAAAATGTCACTGAGTTCAAAAATTTGTATGAGAGCAGATATGCATTATGGTTGGATTGGGGCATAATAGTTTGTGGGAAGATGTAAATCAGATAAATTCATTCAAAAATTTGAACAGAATGACTTGGTGGTGAAAAAACAGATAAATAGAAATGCAGCTATCCACAACCTTTTAGGCTGCTTTTTTCTTAAATTATAATAAAGTAACCACAACATTGAATGCGTGTTCATTCTTAGAATTGCTAGAAATGGTATGAATGATAGTCAGAAAGCATTTATTATTTACCAGATGGTAAATTAGTGTAGGATTATTTCCATCTTCTCTAGTTTGTCAAAGCAATTGATGTACTCTTCAGAAGAAGCAATTTCCCCCTGCTGGACATTTTATTTTTTTAAAAAAACCCAAACAAACCATAATTGAATGGAAGGTCATCAGAGAAATTAGTATGAAGGGTATGAAGCTCATTGAAGGTTCTGAATGGGGGTCAACCCAATTTTAATATTTAAATCTTTAAAGAAATTATCACAATATGTATATATATATTAAAAACACCCTAGAGTGAAAGACACTGCAGGAATTCTATATGAATCCTGTATGACAAAAGACTAGGGATTAGACCTATCTCTCGGCAGAATGGAACTGGGGTCAAGACAAGAGGATAGGGACGCCTTGAAAAGAGTGAAAAAATTATTATATTACCAAGTGCTAGAGAAGTTATACCAAAAAGGAATATGAAAAAAATTGATGGATGAACAAAGTAAAAGGGGTTGTGAATAAGCAGCAAAAGTGCATGGAAGAATGATTGCATGCAATGTGTAGACAGAGAAAAAGATTGGTCCAAAGAATGTGGAGAAAAAGAGCAAAGAACAGTTAAATTGCAAAGAGGACAAACATATGCGGACTCATTTTGATGGAGATAAAACACTTTTTTTGAAGTGGGTTAAGGGGCCAAAAAAGAACTCTCTAGGAGAAACAATGGAATTAAAAATAATATGGAATTGCTAGAATAAGTATTTCAGAGAACTGTATGGAAATTATACCAACCCAGCCACATTACTAGAAATGACAGATCAACAAATCCATCTTTTGCCCTTAATTTGAAGTTTAACTTCATTTGTTCAAATGATAGCAAGAAAAGTGTCTGTAAAGATTCCCTCCCCCTAAATATAGCATAGTATATATCGAAGTGACTATCCCAATCTTATGTAATTCATCTTAAAAGTATCTGGTGTCTGAACTGGACTTACTTTCAGGTCAATGTGTTTATGTTGTGAAGATAACTATAGTGCAGAATAACTGTGTCGTATAAGAAATATTACATTTTTCTCTATAGAGGTTTTCCTTCTTCATGGCTCAAAGGTCATTGCTACTGTTATTGCTAGCTTTACAAACAAGAACAAGTGATCTTCAAGAGTGAAGGTGCAAGCCATTTTCAGTCAGGAAAGAAAGGGATGTATTATATTGATGAATGATTCATTTTAGAAGGAAGCGCATTAAAATGGATAAGACAGATCCAGGAAGACAGATGGAGATGACGTCAGTCTGTCTGGGCAATTATGGAAAGCTGGCTATTCGTATTTGCATTTGGTTTGGGAAAAATTATGTTCACGTTGTTGCTTGGTATGTAATTTCAAGACAAAAAGAAAGTGAAGAATTAAAGCCAATTGAATATTTAATTGCTCAATCTTCCAGAGAGCTTCATTGAAGCAGTACTTTAATGTAATGATTTCTGTGTTCATGCTGCGTGCGCTTTTTGGCACTTTCTGTTCAAATACCGTCTACTAATAGAGTTGCTTTACGTTTTCTACTGCTTGCTACTTATTCATCCAAACTGAATCTGGGATGCACATGAGCAAACATATAGAGTATAACGAGGGTGGTAGTGTAGGGCAGAGATTTTCAAACTGTGGCCCTTGGTCCCTTGGAGTCCATGTTGTCAGAGGATCTGAAGACAGGTCAAGTACAATTTGGAAAAATCAATGTACATGAATTATCAATTAGTAATTAGTTAAATCCACCATGCAGCAATGACATGTTTTGAGTGCCGCAGCTTGAAAAAGTTTGAAAACCTCTGGTGTAGGGGACTGTTGTAATTTGGAATATCATGTTAGCTCTTGTTCTTTCAGCTCTTCCTATCATTCTTACTGACACTAGTTGTAATACTACCAATCGGATAGTGGGGAGAGAGCTATCTAAAGAGAATCATCTAAACTTTCTCCAGATTTTGTGGACATTTTGATTGTTTGCATATTTAGGATTAGGCAGCTGGGACAGATCAAGATTCTATTGGCGCCTTTCATAAATCTGAGGTTAAGACTGATAGGATAGTGATCTGCTTTCATACTGAGATTAGTTATCTTATGTAGCCATGGTAAAAACTATGATAGCTCACACTTGCTTAGGCAAGTGATGAAACATACATTATGACAGAACCCTCTCAATTTATGTACTTACAAACTATCATGAATCCACAAGTATGTAAAGGTGGGATTTATGTCATGATGTCACTGGGTAAGTATTTTTTTTACCATCCACATGGTCAAGTGCAAATGTAAATGCATTTTGTATTTAACATCTTCAACTGGATAAAAGAGCAGTAGTTTAGAGGTGAAGGCAGTCTCTTTCCTTTTCATGATGTTTACTTTAATGTCCAATTGATTTACTTTTATGCTACTTAAATTCTATAAATCATGTATATTTCTTGTGATGAACCTTTTCTTTAAAATATTGAATTTCCAATTTATCATGATTTTAATATTTATTGCAGATTATTTTCAAATGACATCCAAATTTTCAGCCCATCCACACTCTTATTAAGAAGATAACAATTGTTTTACAGAAACAGATTTTGGTAGTGTTGAAAAGCTACCTAATTTTTCTGAGTGTTAGTCAGAGGCATGAGTATGGAATTTGATTTAATTAATTCTTTTAATATATTGGAAGGTTTTAAATAAAAGAAAGAAATAGTAATTGGGAATAAATAATTCAAGGATATAAATTAAGGAGGAAAACATTAACTGTCATGATAGAAGAGCCATAATTTTTGCTCAAGGCACCAGGTAATAAGTGAGAAAGAACAAAGCAACTATTTGAAAATGAAGCTAAAGTTTTTCTATTGTGAATGTACTCGAAGTTCAAGTAAGTATCTTTCTAAACACTTCACAGGAATAGGTATAATTTTAATTCTAGCCAAATCTTTCTTAATGTTGAACACAAGTTCTCTTTTATTATTTATGAATTCAACCCCAACCCCCAAAATTTGCATACGAGAATTCTTACCTACTTTCAATGTACAGATTTATAGACTCTTTAAGTTAACTTTCTGCTGCATTTTTATGCTTACTTTTCTTATTTATATGTGTTGCAAAGTATTTTCCCTTCCATTTTTGTTTGGGACTATATTTTAGAAGTATAAAACCCAGCAACATTCTGAAAATGTATTTTTTAGCGTACATCACTCTTCCAGATTCCCCAAAATCAGCACATTTGCCTAGCAATTCTAAAAGATGCAATTTTTCATCCATCACTGTTATTGTTTGGCTAAAAACAATGCTCAGCTTTAGCACTACACATGGAGTCTTTTCAAAACGCTATTCAGATACTAAGTATTCTATTTTGTAACAGCAAATTGATTGTAAAGTACTTGAAGGTAAGACGCCCAGCTAAGTTTGAATGAACTTGAAAAAGCGGAGCAAGACCACACTTAGTATTTGAATGGGAGACCACTAGGACACCCTGTGGGGAAGGGAGAAAAAGAGGAGAAAGACTTCTCTACTCAAAGACTAACCGATTCAGTACAGACAAGGAAAGAATGAGAATTTATTCCCCTAGTCACAAAATACTTGAGTTCAGCTCAAAGACAACTTTATCCTTATAAGATTTATTTATTTATTTATTTTATCATATTTCTATACCGCCTTCTCCCCGAAGGGACCCAGGGCGGTGTACAGCCATATAAAACAACAATAGAGTAACATAACAGACACAACACAATACAACAAAGTTAAAACCAACAATAAAAGCAAATAAATTAATAGTGGCTGAATTTAGAATCAAATAAAAAACCAATTTAAAACTGATTTAAAATTTACAAGTCAATATTATATTGGGCAAGGAGGAAGATAAAAAAGAATATTTCCTTAAGTGATGGCAACTTCTTCTTATTATGCATTTATGAAGCATTTTCGGAGGTTGAAAAGAGCTGATATGCATAACACAGGCAAGATGAACATTTTCCAACTCAGAGCAGGTATATTGTTGAAAAGCAAGTGTGAGCAGTTAGAGGAAGCGCAAACTTTTCTTCAAATCCCATTTTAACCCATCTTACCTTCTTTTGATCTCTGCTTTCTTCCTAATAGCCTTTTGGGTGGGAGGGACTATAAAGAGAGGGGAAAGAGATGGAGGGAGGAAGATGGCAACCCTAATTTAATTTACCAAATAAAATGGAAGAAGTAGGAATTCAAACATAATTCGTCAAAGCCCTATGCCTGAATGGACTTATTCTCACTCTCACTTATTCTCATATTATTTTTTAAAGAATGTTTAATTTGCTCTATTCTATTAATGAAGAAAGTTACACGTGTTGAATAATTCTTAACATGTGTGTATACACACGTGCATACAAACATACACATATAATGATGATAAGTGAAGCTCTTAGCAACTGTGCCTCATAAAAGTCATGAGGTATGGCATTTGTAATCAATGCTTGCCTGTATTAGGGAATTATACTAACTGTTTGTACTATTTACATTTTTTAAAAACCCTATAGCATATGTTTTCAGTGAAGTTTAATACAACAGATTTGACTAATTAAGCAATACAACTCATCATTCTAAGGCAACCACATGCCCAGCAGCATGATAGAATTTTCTCATTCCTCCGGTGACTCCTGGGACATCTCAGCCTCTTCCAGTTTTGTCTATGCAACTGTGCATTTCACAGGAGAAATTGGCAAGCATTTTGGAAACAAAAATAAAAAACCTGCCAAAAGGATATCTGGTTTTCCACTTCATTTCACCTAATCATGGTTTCTCTAACCTTCCTGGCTTCTCACTACATGCCCTTGAACAAGAAGGATTACAAGATAACTGACCTAGGGAAAGAGCTGAAACTAAACACATTATTTATCTGGGCCCCCATGTCAGCTGTGGATTAATGGACAAATCATTTCAGACAATTTCTCTTCTATTACCTGAGCTTCTTATGCCTCATTGCATTCACTATATTCTTAACTCCTTGTTTCCAGCACCTATTCCATGTCACTAATTTGAATGTTTCAAAAAGAATTCTGGAAATTAGCTTTGTACAAAATGGACGGGGGTAATGCAAAAGGACAGAAGACATTCACAAGCTAAAAGCAAGCAGTAGACTCATTCATCGTAAGCTACTGCCTGACTTCTTCACCAAAATATTTTATATATTTTTTAATATATGTTTTTCTGCCCCCAGCCAGTTTGAGCCCATTTTCAGCTTTGGTTCTACTGTTCTTCCTCTTCTCCCACTAGATTTGGATAGGTTCTGTCCAATTTTGAAAAATCATGCTGTTTGATTGACAGAATTCTGAGTCCCTTTTCATAATTTATTTCTAACTTTGTGTTGAGTTGGAAAGAATAATAAGGTCTTAAATTCAGTAAAAAGACACAATCTTTCTTTTTGGAAGATCCCTGAATCCAATCAGATGAAGGAAACAGCAGGAGTTTTTAGACCCTAGGTCTAAGTTGCATTTGAAATAGATGTACATTCTCCATATTTCTCATAGAAATGCAAAGCAACACAATGGTACTTCTGGACCAACTGAACCAGTCTTTACACGTTCCTCCTGTTTTAGAGTGAGATATCTGAAATGCCAGACCAGCAAAGAATATATTACTTTGAGTTTAGCATTCACAAATGTATGCAATGCAATGCAACCCCAAAGGTGCTTTTTCAAGATACAAATGGACTTTCTTGTTTTTCTTTGAAGATGTTTTGCTTCTCATCCAAGAAGCTTTTACTCTGACTCCAATGCAATGCAATACACTCTGTGAGCATCAATCATATTAATTTTTTTACTTGAATTTTGCTTATTTATTTGTTTATAATTAGATTTATAGACTGCCCTTTTCTGGACTCAGGGCGGTTAGGGGTGAGACCATGTTCTTTACCCAGTTTAAGTTAACTGAGGTTGCAGAGAAAGTCTATATAAACTATTTCTATTTCATAGAAATTACAAAATTATACTGCAATTGTCAAATGAAATAGTCTTGAACTATTTCCTGTATTTTATTCCAACAGTTGCTGTTCCACCATATTGGTGAAATATGCAATAAAACAATTTAGCAATAGCTCCTTCTCTTAATAATCAGAATGTTGATCGATGAATAGTTCAGCCTTTACTTGAGATCATAATAACTTCAGTTTTGGTACCCACCAAATCACTGAGATGAGGTAATTCCATAACTACAGCACCACAATCTCTTCTATGTTTCTGTATGATATACAATTCCGTGAAGTTAACAGGGAAGACTCCACTCACAGGCGCACTCAGTAAATCTTATCAAAAAAGTTTACACTGCAAGATGCCCCCCCTCAAGTCACATATTAATATTCTCAACTGGTACCATAATGTGTATTAGAGACCATATGTGCCTACCATCAGTTTTTAAGGGGCCAAAGTCTCCCAGAGTGATTAGGGTCAATTAGTCTACATAAAATCCCTGCTTGAGGATGGTCTAGTAGTCTGGCGGCTATCAGAATTTGAAATCAAATCAATTATTTGTCAGTTGTTACAGGTAGACCTTGACTTAAACCACAATTGGGACTGAAATTTTGGACACTAAATAATACAACTGAAAAGTAAGACATCAAACGACCATGTTGCATAATGACCACAATCCTGGCACTCTCAGCTGCTAATCTTAAATGAGAATTGAGAGTCATTACTGAAAAATGTCCCAGGGTGCAACAGAGGTGGGGGAGACACTGGAGACCTGAGGCAGATTAAGCATGACTTGGGGTGCTGCAGGGGGACACAAAGTTGCAGCTTTCCCTGAAAACCTCAGCCCCTCAACCTGACCAGTAGTGCTTACAACTGCAGAGGTGCAGAAATTTCTTCCACCTGCCTTCAGTATCTCCACAATGCTCCTTTGGCCACCTTGCACAGTGAGACTTGGTGGTGGCAACACTAGGGCTGAGGATAAAATAGAGCCCCAATAGAGATGGTGTGGGACTTGAAGCAGCATTTCCCAGCGGCAGCAGCATTGGTGGGATTGAAACATAGGTTAGGGGAAGTGGGATGAATGCCACTGTGCATAGATCAGGAAGGAGATAATTAAGACATACTGTACATATGAGTGGGCTGTAAAGCACCTGAATTTTGAACACAGGTGCTGCGATAACTGCAACTTCAAGCTTAGATGTTGAAAGTCCATTTTTTCAGCACCATCATAATTTCAAACAATCACTGAACAAATGATCATAGGTCAAGGACTATCTCTGGTCTGCTCAATTCCATCCTTGAAGCAAACCATTCACAGCCCATGAAAATATATAAGGCATCCAAACAAAAATAAAATAAGTGAGTAGAATTACAATAGCAAATGATCCATTTAGAATAAACGCTGATTCCCGTTCTATTTGGTTCAACAGAATTCAGCTTTTTGCACAACTCTAATTTTCAAAGATGACTAGACTGAAATTGTCCTATATCCTGTAACCAAGATATAGATATTGAGTTAGAGCAAATGGACTTTTAAAAAATGAAGTTCAATGTATGTAATCCAAAAATTACTTTATTAGGCACTTAATACCATGCTTCCCCCAAAATAAGACCAGGTCTTATATTAATTTTTGCTCCGAAATATGCACTAGGGCTTATTTTGGGGGTAGGGCTTTTTTTTGCTTCTCCGTGTCCAGTTGCATTGGATATACTTTCAGTAAATAACAATGTTAAGTAGGGCTTATTTTCGGGGTAGGGCTTATATTTATGAGCGGCCTGAAAAATCAAGCTATGGCTTATTTTTCAGGGTAGGAGGGTAGGGAAACAGGGTAGATGCTGCCTGAAGGAAATGGTCATTACAAAATTTAACAGCCCTTAGCACTAGCACTTAAACTTATATACCACTTCATAGTGCTTTACAGCACTCTCTAAGCAGTTTACAGAGTCAACTATTGCCTCCCAAAATCCTCATTTTACTGACCTCTGAAATATGCAAGGCTGAGTCAACCTTGAACTAGTCAGAATTGAACTCCTGGCAGTGAGCTGAATTAGTCTGTACCACTGCATCACATGGCTCATAATTATTTGCATACCACATGAACCATGCACAAAAGAAACTCTCTCCCAAATCTGTCTAGATAATACAGCAGTACTGAAGGTCATTCCTTTCAAATGATTTTATGGAGATCAATGCTGTTAACTAAAAACTATACTGATATTTATTACATTAGCAATTGCATTGCAGACTCTAATACTCTAATTAAAAGCAAAAGCAAAGCCAAAAGAATATTTCATAAAATAATAAAAATGATCATCTCACAACAACAATGTGTTACACTTACCACCCACCCTCCTGAACCCAGAATGCTCTCATGTTTTCACTGATCACAGCAACAATCAGCTTACTGTAGTTTGAGTAAGATGTGTTCCTAGTGGAGAAACTCAAGGGGGAAAAGCAAGAAAGGCTTCTTTAAATATCTGAAAGGAATTATTGCATATTGTATAAATTTGAGATTTGTTTTAGTAATCACTTTTGAATAATACTGGTTATCAAACATGCTCTCCTTTTCTCTTTCTTAGGAACCATTTCTTCACTTCCAAGTCAGTAGCAATGTTCCATGATCTGCATGCATATTCCACTCACCGACTTGTTAAACCTAGCACCAGCCTTGCAGAGAGACTTGGAAATTCATCTTTTACCTTCTTAAAATATAGAGTACAAGATACAAAGACTTGTCCCAAAGGAATGCTAAGATGACAGCATAGTTTAACAAGTCAAAGCCGGGCAAGGGGGCATCAACAATAATAATCATAACTCAGTCATTGGCTGAGGTCACCAAGCAATCAAACTCTTTGTACCAATGGAAGCTGCCTGCTCTTCTTTTATCTATAAGAAGTGGAGTCCCACCAGGGACATTGTGAGAAAACTCTTGTTGAGTTCGTATGGCAAGGAAGACAGGAGCGCTCGGACTCTGTTTATTGAGAACACCAACCAGTAACAATAGCAACCAGAGTGTTAATTGAGCTCTGCTTATATCGGAGCGCCCAAACTGTTAAGAACCAATCAAAACTGCAGGCTGGACAGTCACCGAGATGTCTACTGCCCAGAGAGGGCGCAATCATTAATCAACAACTCCTGACAAGCCTGGTCAGCCAGACTCGCAGGATCCAACAACTCTCATCCTTTTCCTCTTTTACTTATGAATAATGTTCCTATCTCTTCCTTAACTTGAAAGTTTTGTTGGCTTTATTTCCCCAGGCTGCCTCCTACCTAGCTAACCATTCTCTTTTCTTTCTTCTCCTAGTCATTACTTCCTAGGCTAAACATCTGCTGCTCTACTCTTTCCTTTTGCTTTGTGGGTTCTCTTTATCTCAGAGTGTACATGCCTATCCTTTACAACCCTACCTCCACAGCTTATTATGTGTTTCTTAATTCAAATCGAGTCTTGTTTCTTCGTTCTTTTTGCTTTGAGACAAACTCCTTCCCTTCTGGAAGTTTCCAATTCTGATTTCCTTGCGGGTTCCATGGAGCTTGACAAGAAGTCCCCAATCTCTTCCTTTGATCTCCGCCTTTATTTACTGAACATCTCCCAGGATCTAGTTTCTTCTGCCTCTAACGTCATTCACTTACATCCTTGTGTAAACAAATCTCTAGCATTCAAATTAATTCCTTACTTCTCCTGGTAATATTCTACCAGTTTGCAAAATGTATATTTATTTCCCAATTCTACTGTAACTTTCCGGGTTACATAATGAATAAAAACATATGCCCTACATGTGTAGAAACTACATATAGCAGTTGGTATCAAGCAATATGTCCTGAAATCATACTTATCACTGTTCCTGTTCTTGTTCCATTTTTTAAGAAGTGTTATTCTATGCTCTTGTCACAACTTTATTAGTGATATTAGCCATTAGGAGCACGCTGCAGGGATTCTTTTACAAACATTTGTGACTCTTTCTAATATGACTAGTCACACATGCGAAAGCTGGTAAAAGGAACTGGAACAAAAAATTTCTGGGTGGCTTGCCACGATGTCCTAAAAAGCAGGCTTAAAGTGAAGAATTCTATTTCTTATGTTGGTTCAATAATATACACAACAGAGAACCACCATTTGCCTTCTACTGAACCAGATTTCTCTGAGCTGTTGAGATTAAGGAAGCCTGTGCTCTTTCTTTCTTTTGTGCATGGTTCTATTCAAAAGACATGATAATTAAGTAAGTAAGAACTATAAACTAACATTACTAGAATCAATAGAGTCCAAAACAATAATATCTAATGCTAAAATATATAGTTTCTGTGGACCAGACTTCACTGCAGCTAAGAAATTTAGGTACCTCCAGGTCCATATCTACTTACATTCTAATTTAAATTCCAATGTGCTTATTGATTATGTTCTTAAAACAACTTGGATGAAATTGGGCAGCTTTGAAAAAAAACAACACCCTGCTCTGAATTGTAACATCAGACAAGCTTATAGTTATAACTAAATCATGCTACATATCCTTTAATATATACTTGCATACAAAGTACACTTCTGTGCATTACCAATATTGCTGGCTCCATATCGATTAAATGTTTTACAAAACTAATTTCATTGATTTATGACTAATAGCTATATTATGGCCTGCTTGAATACTTGTCCGAGGTCACAAAAACAATAATAGATTAGAATTTTTTCAGCTTGGGAATTGAGGGAAGCATTAGGCAGTCCTATTGGTAAAAATAGTAATATGTGACTGAATTTGAAATACATTCTGAAATATTTTTTTAAAAAATCCACTGACTTTTCATTGCACAATAACATTTCTTTTGGAGTAGAGATCATTTGTTTGTTCTGTGTAATTGCTTCTGGGTAAATTTCAAGGTTTTGGTTACCCACCATGAATCTCCTTGTGGTATAGGATCTGTCTGACTTAAAGGTTTTCTATCACCAGTTGTTTCTGACTGCCCTGTTTAATCACACAGAATTGGTTTGCCCTTGTCCCATCAAACAAACAACATCATCTGATGGGACCAAGGAAACAGGCCATCTCTGACAGTGTATATGCTCTCTAAAAGAACATCCCCCAATGATTTATATGACTCATACCTTGCCTTCATATAGAAAGGTCATTTAAAACATAATGTTTTGATTACAGAAAAGACTTTATCTAGTTTCATATCCATGCAAAAATCCTCTTGAATTTTTTATTTTGAAATGGAAAGTACTTAAGTTTTAGCCTTGGATTTTGATGATTAGATTTCCTTATGATAGAAGTACTGATTGTTATGGTTTATGCTAATTCGAAGGGTCACTGATTTTTAGGTATTCATCTGTATTGAAGAAAAACAGAAGCTATGTTTTTTTCTATAGCTTTTTTCTTCTTTTTGTCTTGTCCATTTTTGCTTTTTTTTTACCCCTTTCTTTTAAACTGTTTTTAACTTTTTTATTTGGATTTTTATTTGCATTATACTTTTTTGAAATTTAATAAAGTTCTTTGCGGGAAAGGCAATGCTTAGGAGAACATATCTTAGAAGAACATAAAGAAATCTCTTTTCAGAAGTCTGTGAAGAGAGAAATTAAAGTGAGAGTTAAAAGCAACTGGGAATCCTGACATTTCTTATTAAGGATCATGTGGGGGTGTGGTTAACCACCATGATTCTGAACATTTATAAAAAAATGTGCAGCATAATGACTTTATTTCACATTTCAAAGCTTCGCAGTAGAAACATGGGAATAGTGATTGCAAAAAAGCTACTGCTTCTTTCACAAAGTCTTTCTTGTCCCAGCAAGGTCAAGGCTCCCTCCCCAATCTTAATTTTGCAGAAAATTGTTAAATAGTTAATGGAAAGAGATGTTCACTACAGCTGTAATTACATATGGATTTCAGAGAAATTAGTTCACTGTTGTTGTTTCTAATCCTCTTATTAATCATTCAAGAAGCATTATCATGTTACTTTCCTTTGAACAGTGTAGAAAAGAGATGAATACACCAATCATGACCAAGAAAGGGTTGTTAGAATGTCTATGTATGAAGCTGCCTTTTTCTACGAGGTGCTTGATATTTTTAGTTCTACATTATATTTTCTAGTCATGAGTAGTTTTCCAAGAAAGCCAATTGCTATCCTTCTATCAAAGACAGCAGGACAATGCAACTTGAGCTTCTATAAATGCAAGACAGATGTTCTATCACTGAGCTATGATACTCTCAGTGTAGCATTGAAATAAATAAGACCATAGTCTTAGGTGCTGATATTTGCATGAAGAATTCTTTGAGGATTGTTCCAGATGTCTGATAAATCTCAACAACTTTCAAACAGCACAGGGGTTTCCTAATGATTTGGTAAGCAGTTTCATCTCATGCCTCATGGTGGATTTCTAGAATACAGAAAAAGTAAAAATGTCGGATGAAATATCCTCCCAGCTGTTAATCTCATGCTGGTTCACAGATATTCTGAGTGAGATAAAACAAATGAAAAGACACTTGGAAAGACAATGGTATAAGATATAGAGAGAATAAAGGAAGCTCAGGTATGAGCTCATATTTGAACTACATAGTAGTCATATAAATGCCCAAATGTTGGTTGTTCTCCAAACTTTCTCTGTGCTTAAGATGACTTGTACTCATTCAGGGAAGTATTAGAAGGACAAAATGTCAGCAGGCCTTCTAGATGAGTTGGTAGATTTCCCTTATGGATAAAAACATCCATTTTTGCTCTGGTCTGCATGCCAGTTGAACAAAACTAGGCGGGATAAGATGGAAATATTTTGCATTGGGATTTGGGATTCATTTGGGTTAGTAAAACCTAAGGAACTGGAGAAGGAACTAGAAGAAGTGAATTACAATATTTGGAACTCTTTCAGTCAGGATTCAGGCCCAATCATGGAGTAAATTGATAAAATCAGCACTACTTTCACTGGTAGACAGAACTTTGTTGAGATATGGGGGTGAAAAACATGTTCCTTCTCGTTCTCAAGGGGCTTAACCATACTGTTAGGTTCGATCGTGAAGAAATAGGCTGGAGTCCTCAGAATAACAGCAACTATGTTTATCGGCAAGACTGTAACACTAAACAGTAGCAAAAGGTTTCTTATTCCTCAGTTCCCTTATATAGGAACTGGCTCTTACATAAGAACCAATCAACTGGTCAGCTTAGACTGTCTACAACAACTGGGAAGGGGGAATTACTCACATTTGCTGACCACTCGGACAGGTCAGACAGCTCGGAGCCTCGCTTGGCCAGCTAGATAATTAGGATCCAGCACATACCACTGAACAGCTTACAAGAAATTGAAGGCACTATTTTGAAAGTGGCTCCAATTCTACTTGAATAAGTGGTTCTAGTTAGTAGTTATGTTGGAAAAGCAGGAACCTAGTAGTTGCTCTAAAGTGGCAAAGAGTTTGATCCTCTCCCCATGTTACAGAACATCTACATGAATTCCCTGGGTCATTCCTAAGTTTGGAGTAAGGCGCCATGAATATGTTGACAACAGTGTATGGTACATAATAACTCTGGGCCAGATTGATGATGCTGTCAAAGTCCTGAGTTAGTGTCTAGATATAAAGAAAAAAATTAATCCTTGCAAGGTGGGATACGATTCATCCATAATCTCTGGACTACCCAGAACCAACTGGAATTAGATTATAGAAACTTGGAAATGGATATTATAATTTAGCACTTCATTTATCAATATCTACATTAAAACAAATTTATTTGGTGAATTTATATCATATTTCATATACGTGACTCTGAATGATGTACAAAGATAAAAACACAAAAACAGTATAACAAAATAGTAAAAAAGGATAACAACAGAGTTCATTAAATCTTAAAAACAATAAAAAATAAATGACTTAATTTTCCTAACAAATTAACCACCTTACAGATTCTGTATCCACGTTACTGAATCTCCAGGCCAAATGGCAAGTTTTTCAGTTCCTCTTGGAAGGTCATCAAGGACAGGTCCCATCTGACCTCAAGGAAATGATGTTCCAAAGGGCAGGTACCATAGCAGAAAAGGCTCTCCTTCTGAGTCCCCTCAAATGACACTCCTTCATAGACAGGATCTGCAACATGCTCTTCCTGGTGTACCTTATGTTATGGGTAGATATGTTGGAAGAACAATCCCTCAAATAACTGGACCCTATGTCATATAGGGTTTTATGGGTCATTGAGGGCACCTTGAACTGAATCCAGAAGCAAACCAATGTAGAGTAGAGAGCTTACATGCACTAATCTAGGTGTGTGTGTGTGTGTGTGTGTGTGTGTGTGTGTGTGTAATATCTCCAGGCTCATAGAATTCCATTGCACTGTAAATGAGCAGAACTTGGTGGCTAGATTCTAACAAGTGAACTTTATTTGAGTCACATCCTTCTTATGGTTGGTGCATGATCACCAAAATCTTCGAGACACAATTCTATTAACCCGTATACTTTATGGTACCAGATTGTGTTGAGACTATCCTGCTAAATGTGGCAGCCCACTTAGTCTGATCATCTAGAGGAGTTTCTTGAAGGTTTCCCCCACCAGCAAAGTTAAAGAGATGTGGACCAAATGGCAAGTCTTTTCCGTAGTAATCCTCACTTTGGAGAACACGCTGTCCTGAAGGTACATTGACCCTAACCTTTTGATGTTTAGGAAGACTCTAAAGACAATTCTCTTTCCATACCCTTTGAGGATGAACATTTGACTGTTTAGTTTTCTATCATGTCAGTTTTAACTGCTTTTCTTGGATAATGCCCAAAATTTATATGGTTAGGTCTGCTAAAGAAATAAATATCAAAGGTTCTGGAGTAACAGGATCTGAGGATTCAAGTGTCTAATTTTAAACTGCAGGGAGGACTGTGTTTAATGAGAAAAAAGGGGCTGCTTAGAAGCGATAATTCAAGCAAAAAAGCATGGGTGCAATTTGGAAAGCTTAGGGAAGTCTAGGAAATGAGATCCTGTGAGTATGAATTTGAAATAAAGCTTTGATCCAAATTGATACTGGAAAATGTACTGTAGAAGTGTGCATAATTTCATCAATCGTTTAAGAGGATTAGTAAGCAATTCCATCAGTTTGGTTTGAAAATCTAGCCTGAAGTGTTAAACAAAGTATAGAGATCCTAAAATACACCCTGGGTTTATAACTAGATTGATGGCATAAGACTAAAAGCTGGCTCCCTTATAGTGTAATAATAAGAAATGCAGGAAGCAGTGAGATCTTGGTTCCATACCAATACTGAAGAATTCATAGAGCTAAATATCAACACTAGAGACAGGTTGGGTGGACAGATCTCCAACCTTTTTAGCACCAGGGACTGGTTTCATGGAAGACAATTTTCCCATTCGGGGCGTGGGGGAGAGGAGCATGTAACCTAGATCCTGCAGTTGCACAGTTTTGCTCATCTACCGCCAGTTCCTAATAAGCATGTGCCAATCAATGGCCTGGGAAGAGTTGGGGAGTCCCTACACTAAAGATTTCAAGTCAATCAAGTCAAAATCCTGGAGCTTTTCTTAAAAAGATCAATGTTTTGAAATTAGTAATACGTTTGTATATTTATATGCTGAATGTTCTTTCCCAGATTATGGCATTTTTTTCAGTGGATCAAGTATTTAGACGAGTAGTTCTGCATGTACCCCACTTTTCCAGCAGGCACAATAATGCTTAGATTTGATTTGATCTGCATGGCAGATTTGAAGTGTATTTATCAAACTGGTTTTTGTGATAATTACATGAACATTAAATATTGACAAAGAATCACCTATAAGATCACAAATCAACAACTCCACATTAAACTTCCAGAAAAGACCTTTTAGCCCCAAGGTTTCTTCACTATGAGACAATAGTATTATTTATCTCTCAATTTCTACATTTTTGCACAAAAATCAATTTTGAATTGATGTTCCTAAAGGTATTCTCTTTTCTTTCAAATATATGCTTTCAAATTCACAAATTCAAACATCTCTCTGAAGTTCTGGCTTGAATCTATCAGCTGAATGATCCGATAGATACCATGAATAAAAGAGGATAACATTTTTAAAAACTCGAGTTACTTCTTTTGTACAGAAAAGGGAAGTATTGAGCAGATTAATTGATCCATCTACAGAACATAATGACTTTTACGATCAGGCCATCATTGGTCATCCAGTCAAAACATTTTCAGGAGGTGATGAAATCATGGGACTGGAATCTCTTCAACATGGACTGGAGCATTTAGAGTGAGCTAGAAGAATTGAGGATGACAGGGTGTGTCTTCAAACTGCACTCTTCAAGAATTATCTGCAGCTTTGGTAGTGCCACACAAATGATGTGAGCAATTAATAGCTGAGGACTGAAAATACGGCTATATTTTCCTGTAAAATTAGAATGCTCTTTTGGAGAAACTGGGTTCTGTTGTCTTACATGATGGGTCAGGGTGGCCTTGGTATGTTTCTGTCTTTCATTGAGCTAATGATCAGCCTTTTTACTAGACTAAGTAACACTGTGACTGCCTGATGACTACTCTGGGTTACATATGATGCAAAGTAAATGGAGCCAGGATTTTTAGATGTTGGAGTGTAGGGGATTTGGAGGCTTTCTTTGTCTGATAAATCGCATTAAGCCTATTTGTGGGGGAGAGGGGTCCTCTTTTTGGGATCTTCAGGTCAATGTTGTATGTTCACCCCTGGCAACTGTCTGGACATATCCTTGCAGTTTTGCTGGCAAGGTTTTGGGAGTAGTTTGCTATTGCCTTTCTTAGGGCTGAGAAACAGACACTGGTCCAAATACACTCAGCTTGTTTTGGACCCAGGGCAGGACTACGGACTAGAATTCCCAGTCTGCTGGTTACTAGCATGATGCTTTAACCAGTACAACAAACCTGCTCTCGTTCCAGTTAGTACAAGGGCAGAAACTGTAACAATGATGACTGACAGCTCTTGTCAGAACTGATTCTGAGAGCTATAAGAAAGGGGTTTTATGAAAGTTATGTCAACAACCAACAATTATTCAATTTCAAGCCCATGCAATATAGGACAAATGATGTGCTAAAACATCAGGGAAACAAGAAGAGGCAATAGGCTTAAACTGTCATGGGCAGCAACACCTTGATTATGGTGCTCTCTCTCAGGAAAAGTCATTCATTTGGACATGTGGACAGTTGCTGAGGCCATATTCTTTCAGTCATTTGAACATGACCATTGCTCCAGGACTGGGTTTGCCTTTTAAACCAATTTTTTAAAATAAACTAATTTGTAATTGTTAAATGATCTTTAGTTTGATTTGTATGTATGTTTTTATTGTTGACTGGATTTTACATAGTCATTTGTAATTAACATTGTTTTTTATAGTTTTGGTATTTTGCTCTAGCTCCCATGGGAAGAAGATCATCATAATCACCATTGTCATCATTATCATCATCCTCATCCTTCCTTTGTATTGAGGAGCAGGAAAAAATGAGAAAGCTACAGACATTCAGATTGCAACTCAAGATACAGTAGAGATTCCATTATTCTCTGCCAACAGAGAATGTCTGCCTTATTGACCTGCAACCCTCTCCATATAGGCACCCATCTTTGGCCATCTGCCTTCAACAATTTAATTCAAGATCTTGGAAATATTTCAGTGGTTAATCAGATCACTGCACATTTGCCTTTGAATAATGGATAATGTATCCATTTTTTTCTTCAAGTAAATGTTGTTTCATCATGTATCCCATAATCTCAAGCAAACTCAATTCAGAGCAAAGGAGAAATGCTGAGAAGTCATAATTAGTTCTTATTCATCTGGGCAAATCCTGTAGTTACAGTTTCCTATAGTGTTTTAATCAATTCATTAGTGGCTTTTTCTTTCTCTACTGCAGCTATAGCAGCTATCGTCTCTTCTTGTGTCATAGTAATGGAACCTCTTTTTGGAACTTTACTCATTGTAACTGTTTATGTAGAAACTTTCTCAGGCTCGTAAAGAAAGTTATCTTTTGTCTGTGTATTCAAATTGGCTGCAGCTGGTGTTTCAAGGTCACAGCTCTTGTTATTGTGATCTCCCTCCCGCTATACGAGTGATTGCTGACCTTCAAACCTTCCGCTGCACTTTAAAGACCTACCTTTTCCAACAGGCCGGCATGGAATAGCCGCGCCCTTGTCTTCCTGTATGAAAATTTAAACTAGATTATTTTAATTATTTATTGGAAATCGTTTTATTGCTCCCTTTTAAATCAGGCTCTATTTAATACTTTTATTTATATTTTAATATTCATGTTGTTTTGTGTTTTTATGTGCCTGTAAGCCGCCCTGAGTCCTTCGGGAGAAGGGCGGGGTATAAATAAAATTATTATTATCTCTGTTTTCTGAAGGTCAAATACATAGCAGAAGAAGCTTAGTTTGTAGGGTGCTTTCTCCTAAATATTACTATGGCAAAATCTAGCTTTTGAGGTTCTATGGGAAGACTTTTTACTCCTACATGCATGTTTTGGAGCGGCTGGGGAGTTACCGTTCGGGCTTACATTGAAAAATATTTGTTCCCATGTGACTAGACACCTCCAACAATGATCTGTTAGAGTCCAGTTTGCATTCATTGAGGTAAAGTAAATAAAGTAGTGTGCATTTGAGGATTAAGAAGTTTACTCATTCAAATGAATGAAATGTTGATAAAGTGATAACAGAATAGAAAGCAAATACGGATAAAACATTTCTCATGGACCACCCTTGACTAAATCCCAAAGTAACTATTCAGTTTAGTGCAGGGCAGAATCAAATGTTGTATTTTGCATTGTATTCATGTTTATGTTTTGGAAAGATGATATGGTCTTACTTTGCTTCTGTAACCTCTGATGATCTTTGAGAATTTTAGATTAGAAAAATGTTTCCATTAGAAAAAAGTATGGAACTTCGCAAGCAATGTGCATACCTTGGATACCCTCTGTAGGGCCAATGTAGGTGTTCAATGGACATTGCCACATTATTTCAATTCTCCTGCAAATTCCATTATACACTTGCCTCAGATGCGCCAGCAAGTTTTACCGGTGCTGATGAGGATTGGAAAGCATGCATAGATGGTCACCTGATTTCAGATATCCTAAAAACCATGATATCCATAGTATGCCATCTGTTTGGTGGACTGGAGGGAGTACTGTTTACATGGAGACAATGGAAGATGGGAAAGTGGATTGTGGTGTAGGGAAAACACCGGATTAGAAATGTAGCTCGGGTGGTAGAAGTCTGTGGCGGTTTGTTTTCCAAACTTGCTGCTTAGCTCCAAATATTTTGTCACCAACCTAGGTGACGTATTTAACGGGACTTTGGTTGAAAGTTAAAACACCAGACTCCTTGTAAGTAAACCACAGCTCCTGATTGTAAGTGCCAGCAAGTTCGGGGCTGGCTGACCTCATAGGTGGCTCTGCCAAAAGCAGAGAGTGAGGGTTGGAAAAGAAAGTTAAGGACAATGGAAGACGCCACAACACAATAATAAAGAGAAGACTGCAGAGGCAGCGCTGGAAATGCCCTTATCAAGGACTGTAAAAACTAATTCATCACCTGTCTCAGCTGCCTGTTTGGGACCTGGCTGATTTGTCAGGCACTTGGTAGAGCTGGTTCCTGTGTTGGAATTCCTTATTCCCAGAAAGGAAGGTGCCAGAATCTTCACAAGTAGGGAATTTTAGTTGCCTCTTGTTAGGGTTATATGGGTTATGGTCCCTTTAAGCACCTAACTGGTTGGTTTACAAAATGGCTGACTAGCTGAGACATGCTGAATCATGCTAATTGCTTAGAACCAGGATGCTTATTATAAAAGCAGGAGACTTGAGAGCACTCTCTCTCCTTCGATATTC
>JANHFO010004832.1:62636-75293 GCA_032468095.1 Pareas carinatus | reverse complement strand
ACCTGAGAGAGAATGAACTAGAACTAGAACAGAGTGAGTGGTGCAAACTCAACGTAGCTGACTTTGTGGTTAAGGCTAACTTGAAAGCATGGTCTCCAGTTTCTAGTCTGCTGCCTTAATCACTATATCACCTGGCTCACTTATCAAAGCTTTTCTTCTATTCTATTCTTTCCCCTTTTCCCTTTCCCTTGTCTTTTTTCTTTTGTTCCTTGGAGTCAGTTTTGACTCTTTGCAACTGCTTGGACAAGTCTATAATAGTTTTCACAAACATAGCACTCTTCAGATGTGTGGAACTTGACTTCCTGAATCCGCAGCAATAGTTATGCCAACTGGAGAATTCTAGGAAAAGAAGACCATGTATCTATAGTGATAGTTATTAATAATAAGGCAATACAGGTAATAATAATAATAATATTGCGTACCCTGCCCTTCTCCCGGAGGACTCAGGGTGGCTAACAGGTCAGATAAAAACACAATACAAAGAACAGAATAAAACCAAATTAAAAACATTATATACGGCCAAATTAAAATGATGGGGAAAACAGTAAAAAATAACATCCATCCGAAACAATAAAATTTCATTAAAATATTTAAAAAAACAATTTCAACCCAAATTAAAACAGGAGGGATGGGACAAAGCTAGACCAAACCAGCCTGTTGGAATAAAAAGGTCTAGGGTATGACAGAAGGTCCGAAGGTCAGCGATAGTACATATTTCAGGGGGGAGATCATTCCAGAGGGTGGGTGTTGCCACAGAGAAGGGTCTTCCCCTGGGGAGCACCAGCCGAAATTGTCTGGCCGGCGGCACCCTGAGGAGGCCCACTCTGTGGGAGCGTGTGGTTCGGCGGGTGGTATCCGTTGGTAGAATGCGGTCCTGCAGGTAACTAGGCCCTATGCCATGGAGTGCTTTAAAAGTGGTAACCAACACCTTGAAACGCACCCAGAAGACCATCAGCAGCCAGTGCAGCCCGTGCAAGAGTGGAGTTACGTGAGCACACCCACTCGCTCCAAAAATCCCCCGCGCGGCTGCATTCTGGACTAGCTGGAATCTCCAGGTGCATCTCAAGGGGAGCCCCATGTAGAGAGCATTGCAGTAGTCCAGATGGGAAGTGATGAGTGCTTGAGTGTCTGTTCATAGGGAATCCCAATCAAGAAAGGGGGGCAACTGTCGCACCAGGCAAACATGATAGAAGGTCCCCCCTGGGGATGGCTGCTATATGATGCTCCAAAGACAGCCGTACATCCAGGAGGACTCCCAAGTTGCATGTCTTTTCCGTGGGGGCCAATGTTTCACCCCCAATAGCCAGCAATGGTTTAAGCTGGCTATATCAGGATGCAGGTAACCAAAGCCACTCAATCTTGGAGGGGGTTGAGCTTGAGTCTGTTCTTCCCCATCCAGATTGGCACAGCTTCCAGACACTGGGTCATCACTTCCATGGCATTGTTGGGGTGGCCTGGGGTGGAGATGTACAGCTGAGTGTCATCAGCATACTGATGAAACTCCACCCCAAAGCCATGGATGATCTCGCCCAGCGACTTTACATAAATATTGAACAGGAGAGGTGAGAGGACCGACCCCTGCAGCACCCCACAAGTGAGACACCAAGGAGTCGACATCTGAACCTCCTGTCAATATTGATTGCGACCGGTCGGAGAGATAGGAGCGGAACCACCATAGCACAGTGTGTCCCACTCCCAACCCCCCCAACCAGCGCAGCTGGATACCATGGTCGATCGTATCAAAAGCTGCTGAGAGATCTAATAGGACCAGGATAGAGGAGCAGCCCCTATCTCTGGCCCTCCAGAGATCATTGACTAATGCGACCAATGCCGTTTCCATGCTGTACCCAGGCCGGAGTCCGGACTGGAGTGGATCCAAATAGACCAATTCCTCCAGGTGCCTGGGGAGCTGATACACAACCACACTCTCTACAACCTTCGCCAAAAAGGGAAGATTGGAGACCGGACGATAATTACCTAAATCAGCTGAGTCCAGGGAGCGCTTCTTGAGGAGGGGTCTGACTACCGCTTCCTTTTCCCTCACTCAATGAAGTCCCCACAATAACCTGGAGCCAGCCTCGTGTCACTTCCTGGGAAGCCTGAATATACTAGTTACTATACATTTAGGTGTATGTAGCTTTTTAAAAGTAGCATACCTGTTTTCCCGAAAATAAAGACACTGTCTTATATTAATTTTTGCTACCAAAGATGCGCTAGGTCTTATTTTGGGGGGATATTTTGCTTTCGGGAAAACACATTAGATCGCCCACCCCTACCCCCAAATAACACCTGGCTCCCCCCCTCCCTGCTATCCCTGGGTGCTCCTTACCTCATGGAGAAGTCAGGGCCTGGAGAGAGATCGGCTGGCCTGAAAACTCCGGGTCTCAGAATTCACGCACTTTCAGTCAGCTGCGAGGCGCTTTGGAAGCGCTTCCAGTAGGCGCGTAGGAGAATTCTGAGCCCTGAAGGCAGCTCAGCCACGTGTGTCTTGCTGCCTCTCCTGTATGAAAAAAAATTTTTCCCGAAAAGGTCTTATTTTCAGAGGATGCCTTATATTCCAGCGAGAGGCAAAAATGTAAGTAGGTCTTATTTTCAGAGGATGTCTTTTTTTCCGTGGAAACACAGTAGTTAGAGAGGACCAGTTTGGAGTTTGGTGTAGTGGTGAAGGTGCTAGCATAGAAACCAGGAGACTGAATTCTAATCCTGCTTTAGGTATGAACTTAGTTGAGGGACTTTATGCGAGTCTCTCTTGGTTGAAACCTTTTCACAGGGTTGTTGTGGGAAAAATAGGAGAACAAAGAGAATTATGTATTTTCATGTTGTAAAGCAATTAAGGTAGAATAATTTTTTTTTAAAAAAATACTTGGCCATGTTCTGGGTTGTAGATATTGTCCAAGCTGCTTTTTTTTCTTATAATATGACTGTACTGACATACTTTGGACTAGAATAGTGATTTTAGCTAATTATTGCCCATTTAAATTAGGTATTTCCTTGATTTTCTTCCAAGAGATATTTAATTTATATTTAAATTCATTTATTTGAATCTATTATAGCTACCGAACTCCACTGAATTTTGAAGCAGAATAGAATATCCCCCCTACACACACACACCACAAAAACAAGCAGAAGCAAAACCACAAAGATAATCCAGACTTTTATTGAGTATATTTTATTTAATATTTACTGACTATAGAAGACACTTGTATTTTTAACACAAATTAATTTATATCCAAACAACACCAAGCCAAGAATTCTTTCAAAATCCTATTTGCTAAATATTTTGCAAAAATGTGTTTGTTGGATTTTCTGAGCTACTTTTAAAAAACAAAAACAAAAAACTTTTGTATCATTTTTAGTCTATTATTTCTGTTTTTAATTGTTATCTTTGAATTTTCAGAAGCAAACTATAGCTGTGATTCAAGGTGTAGCAACTATAGTTACTGCATCCATTCCTACATTAGAGGAAAATATTGATATCAAAGCTCTTCTTGAATGTGCTATGATATTAAATGGTATGTATTGTGTGTGTGATGAATATAACTGTATACCTCTGACAGTGGACCTGGACTGATGTTTGTGTTTTTACCTTATGGAATTGCTTATTTGCTTAAACTACTTTTTAATTTATTGAGGTTGTGCTTCCATTTAGAATGATTGTATATTCTTCATAAAGTTTAGCTCTTGTTGTTTTGAATATTCTCATAATAGCAAGTAGTTATCTAAAATGTTGACATAAGTATTGAATCTGCTGATGTGTTTATCACTTGAATCTTTCAGTAGGGCCTGATTTCCAAGCTTAATGTTCCTTTGATTGAATGAATTTCAGATCAGAAAACATTATGGTTAATTTTTCAAAATCAAGTGTATTTGGTTGGTCTATCCAAAACTGCATTAACCTTGCATGATGTACCATGCTATTCCTTAAGGAACATGTAAATATAGATATATTAATTCTAACACTTAAAGAGCTTTCTAAAATGTTTTTTAACAACTAGCATAGTGATGTCTCAGATATTAATGATTATCTAAAAATACCTTAATTCTGCTATATCGTTTGCAAATTGCAGTCCTGATTAATAAACTCAGTTAATTCTACAATTTGTTTTTACACACACACACACACACACACACACACACACACACACACACACACACACACTCTGTTTCTTTCATTGACATGACCACAGTTGAACGTTGTATTATAACAATAAGCTGTTGTCTTGATAAGTCACGGGATTCATGAGTCTGGAATTAATTTTCTGATCTTTGTAGCAGTTGTTAAACAAACAGACAGACACGCACAGACATACCGCTCTGGTGCTCCACTCCTTCCTCCGCATTTGCTCGCCGGCTCGGCCGAGCTCTGGGTGACCCTGCTATGAGGGTTAATCTGTGGCCTCCAGACGCCCTGCGGGTCGATCTTCAGGTACCTGTGGGCTGAATTACGGGCCTTCGGGCACCCCACGTCTTGATCTCTGAGCACTCGCTGGGCGCTTGGAGGCCTATAATTTAGCCCATGGATGCCTGGGGATCGATCCACGAGGTGCCCGGAGGTCTGGAGATTGGCCCGCGGGGCGCCCGGAGCCTGTAATTCAGCCCGCAGGTGCCCAGAGATCGGTCCGTGGGGCGCCCAGAGACCTGTAATTCAGGCGCCAGGCCTCCAGGTGCCCCACAGATTGATCTCTGGGAACCCGCGGGCTGAATTATAGGCCTCTGGACAGGCCAATCTTCAGGCCTCTGGGCGCCCTGCGGGCTGCTCTCTAGACCTCCGAACAGCAGCTGATCGATCTTCGGGTGCCACACTGGCCAACTCCTGGAACTTCTGCCAGCCGAGCCGACTCCTTGTGGCCCACCCAGATCTTTTGCCGGCCCACCAGTGGGTCGGGGCCCACAGGTTGGCGGCCACTGCTTTAGAGGCATATGAAGATTACATTCTTTTTGTTACTTCAAAATCAATTACATTTTCATTAAATAACTATGTTCCAGGCATTCTTTCTGCACTACCTGATTCTGAAAGTTCTCTGTTGAGAACCATTCAACAGCTTTATCTATCCTGGTTGGAGAAGGGATTAGAAGGAAAAGAACAAATTGGAAAAACTGCTTTCTTGATGCTTCTAAAGAATCTGGAGAGGAAAATTGTTCTGGTAAGCAATATGTGTTCAATGTCTAGAATTATATGTATATGTTTGAGATAGACCTCTAAGTGCTCCTTTTGTATTTTAATGTACACCGCAAATCATTTAAAGCAGTTGTCGCCAACCTTTTTGACCTCAGGGGCCACCAAATTCATAATTTGAAATCTCGAGGCCCACCAATATGAATTTTTTAAAAAGATTAATAATCCCAGAGAGGGAGAGGGAGACGGACAGACAGACAGACACACAGAGAGAATAAGAATGAGACACACAAACAGACACACACCGAGAGAACCAGATATACAAACACACACACACACAGCGCTCTGGTGCTCCACACCTCCTGCCTCTTGCGTTTCACTCACCGAGCCATCCCGCGCTGCTCTTGTTTGTAGGCTTGCTTGCAGGACGGCTGGCTCTGGGTTTCTCTTACTTGGAGGCTGGACGACAGGCCTGCAAGTAATACAAGTGCGGAGCTGGCTGGCTGGCCGGTCGGCTTGCCTGCAAGCAAGAGGAGCCCAGAGGTGGCCGGCCTGGGTTGGTGACCACTGATTTAAAGAAGATTAATTTTCTTTCTTCTGGATAAACCTAAGGGAGGTCAGATCCTTTAAGAAAGGAATGAATGAGTAGGTAATAAATGGTATCTCTCTTGGGTTGAATTATATGCCAAGGTAGGGTGGCAAAGCATCTAAGCTCCAAAATTTATGATTCCAGCAAGAAACTGTTCAGTGTCAACTTATGAGAATCATTCAGGGTGTCATCACCCAACCATATGATGCTCCAAGCTTATGTGTGAAAATTGTGCATATTTCTGGTGATCACAACACTTGGCATTTCTCCTTCCTGTACTTTTTGCAGATTTATGTCTCTTGCCTCATTAGTGTCATGAAATAATCTTACTCATCTCCTTTAGGGGGAAGATATAACTCACATATGGAACCTTCACCAGGCTCTGCTGTATTTTGATTATGACTCGGAAGAGAGTAATGAAATTAAAGATTTGTTACTTCAGTGCTTTATGATCACAAGCTATATTAAAAATGAAGAGGTATGAATCTATGTTTTCTAATGTGAGGACTTCTTATAATATGTGCACTATAATAGTGAACTCATTGGGTAAAATTGGCTGACATTTTATGCTGTGTTGTGTAATTTTTATTTTTAATTATTGGCTGTATTTTTATTGTTTTTATTTTGCTGTAATTGTTGGCTGTTGAGAGTCATAATTAAAATGGGTGGCCGTATACATTTATTAAATAAAGTACCAGCAGTCCAGATATATTTGGAAAAGAAGGTTTGAGATTTATTGTAGGTTTAATATGTTATCAAAAATCTGAATAATGCAAGATAGAATTCCCTGCCTTCTTGAAAATAAAGTGAAAGCTACCTTTTTGGGTGCTTACATTTTTGTTTGATTAATGTTCTTTAAAAAGTTCCTTTAATTATGCACTTTGGTATGAGCATTTTTAAATGCTTTCTAGAATAGTAGCCTCCAACCTTTTGAACATCAGTGGCTGGTTCTGTGGAGAAAGATTTTTCCACGGACCGAAGTAGGCATGAGTTTGCATGTTGCCTGTATCCTGGGGGTGGGGCTTCTCTTATTTGTGGGGGCCCTGTTGCTGGCATGCTGGGAACTGGTGCCGGTACATGGACTGGGGGTTGAGTAACCCTGTTCTAGAGCATGCTGAACAATCTAGTTCTACAGGTAGTCCTTGACTATGACCATTATTGAACGCAGAATCATGGTTGTAGGTTGTGCTGATTGTTAAGCGGATCATTATATGACTATGGCTGATTTTACAACCATTTTTGTGGCAGTTGTTAAGAAAATGTGGCAGTTTTTAAGCGATTACTGAGACCGTTAAGCAAATCCATTATCTGCAATGGACATTTTTTGCTTGAAACTTTTCCGGCAAAAAATGTTATGAAATTATGGTCATGTGACTGTAGGATGTTGTAAACGTTCGTAAATGCAGTCTAGTTCCAAAGCACCCAAAAAAGCAATTATATGACCATGGATTTTCCCAGCCATTGGAGCTTCAAATATTGGAGCTTCAAACATTGGAGCTTATAAGTAGCCTGGGATAAATCTGTTGTAAATTCAAATAGTTGCCATGGTCATAAATCAAGAATACTTTTATTAATATTCACTGAAGAATGGAGTCCAATGGAACTGAAAAGGCCATATACCTCATTTTTTTCCATTTTTTTGGGTAAGAATTTTATTCATTTTTATACAAAAAACAAAAACAATGTGCTTATATATTTCAATCATCATCTACCAACTGGTTACATTTCAAATTTCTTTTATCCGTGTTTATCAAATTTATTAAATCTATTCCTTCCATCTCTTCAACCATCTATTCAATTTTTAAAGTCCGTTTCCAAAAACTTCTAAATATTTTCTTGATTTATAGGACACTCTAAATTATTTATTACATAATTCACAAATTAGCGATTTAACAATTTTAAACATCATAACCTTTAACTAATATCATATTTATATAATTATTGTCCAATATTCTCCATTTTTGCCTCCTTTCCATATTAATGCTCTGCTTATACTCATGGTCATTTAAGCTCCAATCCTGATACTGGTAAAGTTCTAGAGTCAGCTAACCTTGTATAATTTTTTTTCCTATCCATTTTTCCAATATATATTTTGTATTTACCGTATTTTTCGCACAATAAGACGCACTCCCCCCCCCCAAAAAAAGTGGGGGGGGAGTGTGTGCATCTTATGGAGCAAATACTCCAAAAAAGCGAGGGAGGTCAATCCGTGGGGCGCCATGAAGGCTTCAATTCGGTCTTCAGGCCGATCTTTGAGCCTTGGAGCCCCCTCACGGAGCGGGTGCGCGCAGATCGCTCTGTGGTGTGCTCCAAAGTCTGGAGATGGGCCTTCAGGCCGAATTGGAGCATTCCCGGCACCCCACGGGTGTGCAGAGATTACTTCGCGGTGTGCTCCAAAGTATGGAGATCGGCCTGCAGCCTGAATTGGAGCATTCCCAATGCCCCACGGAGCGATTTCCATGCACCCACAGAGCGCCGGGAAGCCTCCAATTCGGTCTGTAGGCCGACCTCCAGACTTTGGAGCACCCCACGGAGCAATCTCTGCGCACCCATGGGGTGCTGGGAAGCCTCCAATTCGGCCTCCAGGTCGATCTCCGGACCTTGGAGCACCCTGCAGAGCGATCTCTGCACACCCGTGTTCCACATGAGAGGCCTATGGGCACCATGCGTCTTATGGTCCGATGCGTCCTATGGTGCGAAAAATACGGTAAGTCCGTTTTAAACATCTCAAACCTTTTAATAGTGTTAACATTTAAATCCCTTTTTAACCTTTCATATCTTAATTCAATTTTAGGCATCCCCTTGTCTTATAATCTTAACAAAACAATAATCTTAAGAAAACAATCTTCACTTGAATTGGTATCTTAAATTCAACAATAAAAAAGAGAGAAAAAAGAAAATAAAAGTTCTAAAAAACTTTATTCATTTAAATCATTTAAATTTAACATACTCAATATAAAGAAGAAAAAAGAAAGGAAAAGATGAGCTTATTCCTTTCATTTAAAACATTTAGATTAAACATTTTCTGTATAAAAAGAAAAAAGAATTAAGAAATAAAAAGGAACAATTGCTTAAACATTAATTATCTTATACTTAATACCTAATATCTATTTCAAGTCACTGATCCATATCAAAACCATTGATAAAAATTATGTTCAATTCTATTCAATATAAAATTTAAAGCTTTATACATTTTAAACTTTCTACTTAATTAATAGAGCAGGACTTTAATCCATATTCACTTCTTCATTTTATGATATTTTTATCTGTCCAAATTTTTTCCATAATAATATCTGTCTTCTATTTTCATTTCTGTTAATATTCTTGTTCTCTCTGCATATTTTTGCCAGTCTTCCTTATGTTTTTTCAGTAGTGCCTTATATTTATTTATTTATTTATTTAGACTTTTATACCGCCCTTCTCCCCGAAGGGACCCAGGGCGGTGTACAGCCATCTAAAAAATTAGAACAAACAAACACATTTTAAGAAGAAGTTTAAAAATAACATAATAATTGTGGCTGAATTTAAAAACCGAAATATAAAACCAATTTAAATCAGTTCTAAGAATATTTCAATTAAAATTGCTAACATAATTGAGCAGGAAAAAGGTGTGATCAGGCCAAACCGGCCTGGGTAAAGAGGTTTGTTTTTATGGCACGGTGGAAAGCACGGAGGTCTGAGATAGTGCGGATCTCTGGGGAGAGGTCGTTCCACAGGGTGGGAGCCCCCACAGAGAAGGTTCTCCCCCTGGGGGGTCACCAGCCGGCATTGTCTGGCATAATGTGGTCCTGCAAATAACCGGGTCCTAAGCCATGGAGCACTTTAAAGGTCATAACAAGCACCTAAAAGCGTGCCCAGAAATCCACCGGCAACCAATGCAACTCAAGCAGGATGGGGGGCCCACAGGGGACCTGCCACTGGCCCCCATAACCCCCCACGCGGCCGCATTCTGCACCAGCTGGAGCTTCCAGATGGGTCATGACAAGTGCTTGAGTGACCGTCCGCATGGCGTCACGATCTAGAAAGGGGCGCAACTGGCGTACCAGGCGAACCTGGTAAAAGACCCCCCTAGTGACGGCTGCCACATGATCTACTAAGGACAGCCGTGCATCCAGGAGGACACCCAATGTATGAAATTGGGCATTCTAAGTGCTCTTGATTATAATTGAAAGGAGTTGGTAATGGATGTTGAGAATAGAGCAAAACAAAAACACCTTATACTAAGCAAGGCTTCTGTTAATATTCAAATTATATCCTTTAAATTTAGGCAAAGAAAACATTTGCTATATTATATGGGACAATCAGGCAAAGCTGTTACTCTCTAAAAATACAGATTATATATCATTCTCAGGATTTGGATCTCTGGGTTTATTTTAATTTAACTTTCTTTGGGCAGCAACTTGTTAGATTTTTTTATCAAAATAATAAAATGTGATTTTATTGAAAAGAATAAATAAGAAAAAAAAGCTTCATGAGGCAAATCCTAGGATTTTTCATTAGCAAACTACTGTTTTAATTTTTCACAATAAATATTACTTTTGGGCGATACCTCTCACATGTTATATATAATATTAATTACAACACTTCTTAATATTTTGTCAGAATAAAAAGCCTTAAATAAACAAAGACTCTGAAGTGCCCTTGCTTCTTCCCCTCATCTTTCTCCTGTCAAATTGAGGTAGAGATAGGGTGGGTGGGGTTTTTTTTTGCCTCCCTCTTACTGGGAAGCTAATATGGTGATGTGATTTGCACGGGTGAAGGGCCAGCTACTTTCTGTTTCTGGTATTTCCCTGTTTACTGATTTGGGAGGACTGCTTGCCAGGGCAAGATGGGATCATTGCTGAATGATTATGGCAATGGAGAGAAAGCTGGCAGGTCCTGTGAGTGGTTTTAGTATGCAAGCAGACATATACAAAGAGTAAGTCTGGAAATAGATAATTCAACGGACTAGATCAGAGATGTCAAACTCAAATTCATTGAGGGCCAGCAGGCTTTCTGGCAGACTCCGTGGTCCACCGTGGGCCTTCCGGCTAAGGTGGGCTGGAGCCAAGACCCTCGCTGTCTCCAGGGCAGCACCACAGGCCAGATGGATCTGGCCTGCAGGTCTTGTGTCTGATATATATGGACTAGATAATCTAGATGACATTATCTGACTAAAAAACATCAAGTGGAATTCATGATAGACAAAATAACTCAATATGTACAGATTTACGGATTTAAGGAGTTGTGGTAGTGCAGTGGTTAGAATGCAGTATTGCAGGCTAACTCTGCTCATAGTCTGCAGTTCAATCCTGATGGTGCTCAAGATTGACCCATTGTTCCATGCTTCTGAGGTTGGCAAAATGAAGACCCAGATTGCTGAGGGCAATATGCTGACACTGTAAGCTGCTTAGAGATGGCTCTAAAGCACTGTGGAGCAGCATATAATTTTAAGTGCTATTACTGTTGCTATCTGGTGACAATCATGACATTGTGATTATGAATATTGTGATTTGGAATATAAGAAGAATAAATTGTAAAAATGAATGCATTCACGAAAGTGAAAGTGTAGGTTTGAATGATGGATTAAAATACTTCCCAGGTAGTATGAATTAGTATTACCTGGATTTTTGTGGATATGCATAAAAATAGAAATTTATAGCCTAGTTTTATATTTACTTTTTATGCTGCAATGAACAGTAACAAATGAAAGAACATAGGATAAATTTTCAGAAAAAAAATTATGCAACATTGTAAAACAATGTGATCTAAGCAAGTAGTTCTTTTGTTAGGTGCCATGGACAGATACGTGGGAATGCAAGAGAATATAGAATGCTGATGGGTCCATTCAGAGCCCCACTGGTCAGCATTTATTTACAAAAGTTCTATTTTTAATACATGGTGTAAGCATAAACCCTTGCATATAATAGTGACATTATTATTATAAATCTAAAAACATGATTGCAAGTTTGAGAGAATTAGTGAAGGGTATAATAGTGGTAAAAGGTTCTGAAAGTGATAGAGTCGTGAATGAATGTGGTTTGAATAAACGAGTATAGAAGTAGTACAGTCATAAAGGAATGAATGAGTATCAAACTGTGAAATAATTATATTGCTGAAGAGGAATGAAGATGAAACAGGAAGGAGAAAATTAAAAAGGAATCCTAGATGGATGAACTTGAAGAGATCTTCAAAAAAAGAGAGATGAAAGAAAAAGCAGTTTAAAGAACACAAGGCTATGTGGTATAAGGATGTGCAGAAAACAAGGATGGTAAGCAAGGGCAGACACTATGGAGAGAGAGAATGAATTGTTTCAGTTTAAACCAGTTGCAACTATTTTTCCTTTTTCTTATCTCATGCTTTGAGGTTCATTGTCTTATCTGCACTAAGCTTTACATGGCTACTGTAAAGGGAATAACATGATGCAACTTTTCAATGTTCTCACATTGTCTACTTATACCATTTACCTTGTTTATTATAAACATTGTTATTTGTGAATATCTAAAATATAAAAACTTTACCTCCTTGCCCTATTAACCCCCGGGAGCCTTGAGGGCCTTCCAGGCCTTCCACACCAGCATATCCTTGGCCTCCAGTTTCACCTTTCTTTCCTTTGTCTCCTTTCAACCCTGTAAAATGGAAAAAAAATACTTTTTTTTGTATAGTGTTATTTCTGACACAGGGTTCCATGAATCTCCATTTGCTACTTCTAATACTGATTTGTAAATATTTAGGCTTTGTAGTATGGATTTCTAAAAAGATCAACAAGAAGAGAAGAGCAGCATTTTTCAAATATTAAGAATCATATTGTGAACACAGTTATGTAAAATAAATGTGAACAACCTTATGTCTACACGCCAAGTGTGGCCTTAAGGAAATTGAGGGATCCAAGGGCATTGCTGGAGAAGCAAAGGTCCCTTGCTGTCTATGGGAGCCTCCTGGTCAAGCCAGAGGCTCCAGCTTGTCTGACCCT